>JBBMJZ010000081.1:8296770-8307434 GCA_037833815.1 Zingiber zerumbet | reverse complement strand
TGGCTCGGTCAATCAACGCGCTCTACATTAGCTTCATGATGAAGTTTTGGGTCTAGGCGCCAGGAACCCCTCGGGGTGCCTGGATCACGTGGCTCGGCCAATCAACGCGCTCCACATTAGCTTCAGGATGAAGTTTTGGGTATGGGCACCTGGACCAACTCCGGGCGCCTGGACTGCCTAGGAGCCTACGGCCCCGCCCGGGCGAGCTTGGTCTGGGCGCCCGGACTCCTTTTCTTCAGCACTTTCCTCCCTGCAAGAAAAGATTAGTCCAGACATTAGAAAAATCATTTACCCTACAAAACAGAGTTAGCACAACATGATAAAATATGAGTAGTAATTAGATCCTGTCTCCTCGAGACCAGGATCTAGTCAAGATCTCAACTTAGGTTTCCCAAATGGACTTAAATTGGATTGATGCTTATAGTTCCCTCAACGAGGAACAAGTTTTCACTGGATCTCTCTCCTACAGTGGCTTACCTCACTTACCATTTGTAGTCACTTGACTTGCCTCTGACTTACCAGGTCTTCCCGCCAGTTGAATGGCAGCTATAAACCAATCTACGAATCAACAGCCGAGAAGTGGCTAGAAACCCAAGAGTCGATGAATCAACAGCCGAGCGGCGACTATAAACCTGAGAATCGATGAATCAACAGCTGAGCGACAGCTATAAACCAGAGAATTAATGAATCAACAGCCGAGCGGCGATTATAAATCCGAGAGTCGACGAATCAATAACCGAGCGGCGGCTATAAACCCAAGAGTCGACGAATCAATAGCCGAGAGGCGTCTATAAATCCGAGAGTCGATGAATCAATAACTAAGCGACGGCTATAAACCAGAGAGTCGACAAATTAACAGCCGAGCGACGGTTATAAACCCGAGATGAGAGTCGACGAATCAATAGCCGAGCATCGACTAACAATCTGAGAGTCTACGCCAACTAAAGTCGAGTGGTGACTATAAACCCCGGTTCAAAGGTCGAACGACAAATATAAAACTTAGTGAACAAAACCAAGATCTTTGAATAAAAAACGTAAGTGTCAAAAACTTATAATCTGATCGGGCGTATCATAAGTGGACAAAGAGGAATCTTCGCATGAAAGCGTCCAAAGTGGGAGATACTCGGCTTGATAAACCCAGGCGACCATTCTTATTTTCTACAATAGTATGCCGCTCAGCGCGGCTCAGGGGAGTCGAAATATGACATGAGTTAACTAAGTTAAATAGTACGCACTGAGTCACCGAGAGAGGGTGCATGGATTAGTATTCGTTAGCTCCAAGGATGAAACGCAATATGCAGCTGAACGAAATGACATTGATTCATACTTAGAAATGTTTACAATAGTCTAGAGGAATGCTAAAAATCAGACAAGGAACTTAAATAGAAAATCTACTCTAGATCGGCAATAGCTTCTTCTGGGAGCGAGACCACAAGCTCATCCTTCCGAACAGATTCAGTAGAAATATCGACGAGCAAGTGGCAACCTTCCTTCAGTTGTTGGATGATGTCGACTACACCAAGATCAAAAAGCCATAGAATTCGATTGGAGAAGAGTTGGTTGAAGCTTTCTGAGTGGAGATACTTGGCTCGGAAGTCCTCTAGCCAAGCATGCTCGTCCTCCTGAAACTTAGTCATCTGGGCCTTGGATGCTTCTAGCTTGGCCTTTAGAGATTGCAACTCGGCATCCTGATCGGCGACTTTCTGCTGCTCTACTGATCGGCGCGATTATTCCTGCACTAGAGCTGTCTCAGTTTCCATGAGCTTCTTGTCCAAGGCCCAAGCCTCCAAGTTTTTCTTCTCCAAGTCCTCTATCGCGCGAATCAGTTTTCGGGTGTTAGCCGATTTGACCTTGGAGTCAAAATCCTTGGCCTGCTTCTGGAGGCACTCAAGTTGCTGAGCCTACTCTTGGCTTTTAGCCTTCTCCATTGACAACACCTGATCGGAGCCCACCAACTGTACGGAAGTCTTCTCCATATCCTCCTTTAGCCAAGCGACCTCAGCGATGAGCGATTCAGTAGCAGCGCGAGAGGCATTAGCGTCGTTGATCGGGGCTCGAAGCTACCCATTCTTGCGTTCGAGATAAGCCAATCACTGACATATTGTCAGACCCTTCACCCAGAATTGCAAAAGGAATGAGTAAAGACGACGCACTCGAGATGAATAACAACTCTTGAAGAACGCGACTTGCCATGGTGGATTTCTGGGTGAAGCCATCAGCCAGCTCCTCGGGCGGAATGATCATCGTCCTATTTTTGGCTTCCGCCTAGGTTTGAGCCAGAGGTCCTTGAATATGGATCGTGTGCTCAGGTGATCGGGGTGGGCCATCGACGGGAGCACGTCAGCCGTCGGTAGACAGACGGATCAGAGTTGTTAAGTGCCTACGACGGACCAGATCAGAGGACGCTGAGGTGGCTTAACCCATTGATTTGGACCTTGAAGGTTGGATGGTGGAAACTGGAGTTCCCCGATCGACAGACGGGGGAAAGAAGGATACCAGTTGCGCTAGAAGTGCATCGGACGACAGCTCAAGCAGTGATGGAATCTGATCTGACGAAGGGGGTGTTGGCAAAACAACTGTCCTCTCAGAAATGGCAGAGGATGAACTCTCACCTCGCTCGGAAAAGGGTCGAGAAGTTGGCACTTCCGTGGTTGCCGGTGTTGAGGCACCCAAATGGGAGGTCCCCTCTAAGCGGAGTCTCTTTCTTTGCTAGTGCTAAATCAGTGGCTCGCCAGAACCCGCTGAGTCGGTTGACAGTGACTCGAATGGCACGACCACCGAGACCATGGTGGGCTGCTCGGAGACAAGCTCCCCTATGGTAGTAGCCACACTGCTCCCTGCCACGAGCTCACATCGCCGATATGATCAGCCAAGTTGCCAGCCGGCATTAGTCCACAGTTTTGCAACTTGGTCGATCTGCGAGCGTTGATCTCGACGGCAGAGAGCTTTCTTTTGCCACTTAGCATGGAATTCAACATGACTTCGGCTGCAAAAAATGAAAGAGAAATCAGCTAGATTCTAAGGCGACAGATGAAGAACAAGTTTACCTAAAGAGTCGAGAAATCGCAAGCGGAAGGAACTAAGTCCAAAAATATATAGGACGCTTTCATGTAGCAGCCTATGTATGTGGTACTTCTAACCGGTGAGTTGAGTGACCGCCTCGAGGTAGGTCGGCTTGCACTGATACTTGCGCAGAGCAGGAGGCTTCATCAACTTCATTTGCCAGTCGGTCGGGATGGTTGGCCGCTTAGGAAGACAACAAAAAAATAATGCTCCTTCCAGTGTTTGTTGGAAGAGGACATTTTATCAAAAAAAGACAGGGTCCACTTGGGCTTACAGAAAAAAGGTCCTCGTCTCAGAGAATTTGGGATAGTAGAAATAATAGAAAATGCGGGGAACGAGCGGGATACCATGCAGGAGAAATCAGATTAGCGCCCCACACAGAAGCCTAAAGGAATTTAACACTAATTGAGATACAAGAATATGAAAATATTGACAAACTTCAGAGAAGAAGGGGTGGATCAGGAAGCGCAGATCGACGAAAAATTGGTCTTTGAAAAAGGTTAGGTAGCTGACCGGCAGCAGATTGGGGCGTGCATAGGCATTGGGGATGATAATTTGATAGTCATCAGGGATGCCATAGGTCATTTGCATCTACATTACTTTGTCGCCATTAAAATCGAACTCGGTGGATGTATACCACAGTTCAACGATGAGAGGAGGAGGAGGAGGAGAGCAGGCCATGGAGAAGTTTACGGAGAAGTTTTGAGGAAAATCATAGAGCGAGCAAATAGAGGGAGAGAAATCTTACAGAGAAGTTTCACCGGCAAGGAGTGATGGAGAAGAAAATTAGTGAAGGGTGAGCGCAAGGAAGAAGATGCAGTAACGCAAAAGAGCGACGACAAATAAGGGTTTATAAACACTAGGGACGTCTCCACTGAGCCTTCCGATCTAAGGCTTCGGGAAACAAGGCTTTAATCTGACCGTTGAATTCAGAATGACGCTTGTCATGTCAACCACAGATATTCGTCTGTCACATCAAATGTGCAGCGACAGAAAGTGGGACATGTGGCGCTCGATAAAGGGAAGCATTAATGCAGATTAATTAAGAGGCATGAGCTGCGCGCTCAACATTAATGGTTAGGGATTTACATAGTCTCCAAGAAATCTGGATGATGTCAGCAATCATTATAAGGCACTTGCACGCCACAGGAAGCAATGGGAAGTTAGAAAGTTCGTCAAGTGTCAGCAACGAACAACCCGATCGGTAGCAGTCTCCGACTGAGAAGCTGCCGAGTGGAAACATTGTCACAGAGCGGCTCATTAGAGAACAATCATTCTGTCTAATAACCGAGTAGTGGCTTGAAATAAATAATGTCTGATCAGGGTGGGAATGTCGCTGAAGGCACTACTTGTCTGATCAATCGGACTTGCAACCTCTTTCAACTAGACTTGAGGAGACGACTTGTGATACGGTGGTAAAAGGAGCATACCGAGGACGAATCAAAAGTAAGAAAAGCTGCCAATGTGGAGGTCAAAGTCAAGGTGGGAGTCAAAGTCAAGGCGGTCCGAGGAACCACTTGGTCGCCAAAGCTGGTCGAGCGGACGGGAAGGAGCCAATAAGGTATAATGGTCTGATTGGTCATTAGCACCCACTCAGAAGTTGTAGGTTAAAGGAACCATGTACCACTCGAAGGACAGTCCGACCGACCGCCTGTCCGGCCGGACGAGGAGCAACACCCTATCAGCCGAATGACTATAGGGAAGAGAGCATATGTGTGCAACTAGGACGACCAAATGTAGGATAGTCTGACCGGACTGCCTGTCCCGCCGGACAAGGAACAACTTACTACATAGAGTGACCGTGGAGAAGAACAACCTTTTTTTTTTTTTTTTTTGGATAAGGTAAATTATATATATGGAGCGAAAAAGTGTACAGCAACCTATGGCACATATGTCCTCGTCCGTCATATCCGAACCAGTGCCAGATCGGAACGAAAATCCATAAGGCCGCTGACTGATACCATGCCGCACTAGGCAAGGCATTAGTATCACATCTCTAGGTTGATGCACGCAGATACCAACCGTCATCACAATCAAACATGATCTGAGGTACAAGCACAAGCACACAACCAAACAAACATACACCACTGTCACTAATGAATGCCCCATTGGCGTGGCTATGTCCACCTTGACTCGTCATCGCAGCAAGCTAACTCCAACCATCCTTCATGCCGGAGACATAATCAGAAGTCAGCAGCTCCTCTATGTGCAGCAGCCGGCACAAGCCTTGATTCATCTGTTTTAATCTGAATTCTAATCTTTAACTGAAGTCAACTTTGAAAAATGCCATGTCACTGAATTCTCAACGTTGTCTGAAGTCAACTTTGAAAATTGCTGTGTCGTTCCAATTCCAGACACCAAATGCCGTGCAGCTGTAATTTCCTGCCTCCTTGAAAATTTGCTTACCATGTTCACAGTCGCTGCAAAGTCCCAAGGTGCCCTCAACCCTCTTCCCTCCCAAGCTTCGTCGGAGAGTTGCAAGGCTCTGCTGGTCACCGGAAAAGTCTGCTGCCAGCCAAGTCTCTGTATACCCTGCCCTTCCGCCGGCCTACGAGCACCATGGCAGGCCCAACCATTGCCCCTTCGCACTCACTCTTCTGTGCATCAGCCGGCGGTGCCCTTTGTGATGTTAGCTGGAAAAGTCAGTACCTTGCGATCGTCGGCACAAGCTTGACAACCTTCCGGCGAGTCTGAGATGTGGGGCATTCTCCTCTGTTAACCCTTGAGAATGCTGCTGCCGTGTCACTTTGAGCTCGAGCTTTCATGTCACCAGGAAGGAGGCAGATAAAACTTACACAAACGAAATTCAACTTTATAGATGTTGTGCCAACTCTGCATCCCGTTCTTGTCTCACTGCTGCCACAGATCCCAAATCTGCATCCCAAGTTTCGCCGGAGAGCTACAAAGCTCTGCTGGTCACCGGAAAGGCTGCTGCTGGCCTTTTGTATCTTCCCGCCGGCTCTGAGCACCATGGCAGCACCAACCAATGCCCCTTCGCACCCTCCGAGCGGCAGCCGACGGTGCCCTATTATATGTCAGCCAGATCAGTCAACACCTTGCGATCGTCGGCACAAACTTGATATACTTCCGGCGGATCTGAGATGTAGAGCATTTCTCTGTTATTCCCTGGGATCGCAACTGCTGTGTCGCCTTGAGCTCTAGCTCTCGGTACCATGCAAGAAGGGAATACGTGTTGCCATCTTTGCATGCATTCGAATTTAAGAGAGTGCCGTGTGAATCTGAAATTTGACTTCAAGTTTTGCCATGTCATCACTGAAAGCTTTGACTCCAATATTTGGCTGATAGAATCGGGTTAGAAAGTGCCATGTCAGCTTTGACTGATGGCTACTACAAAGACCCGTGTGCTGATAAATGCCAACCTGGACTGATCCTTGACTGAATTCAATTCAAAGCCGTGTTTTGACTGAACTTGCCCGAATTCAAATTCAAAATCGTGCTTTGACTGAATGTGAACCATGAAATCCCGTGCCGACTGAATTCACCTTGGGTAAAAGCTGACTGCAGCTTTAATTCAAAAATCAAATCTGACTGCAGCTTTAATTCAAAATTCAAATCTGAGGCTAACGTGTCAAGTAGCCTTTTGACTGAATTCGACTCTGGAAATCGCTCTGCAGCTTTAATTCAAATCTTCTTTGCCGTGCTGGCCACGGTTTCCAAGGATGCTACAGTCTTCTTCCCACGTCTTCATCGGAGAAAAACTTCAACAGCCTGCTGGTCACCGGAAGTAACATTTGCCGCCGGAGACTTTAGATCCTTGCCTTCCCACCGACCAGTAAGCATCATGGCACCACCCACCACTGCTCTCATCACCCGTTCTCCGTGGACACTCCGGGACCGCCAGTGAAAAGGTCGGCAGGCGCCGTATATGATTTCCGTCGAGAGCAGCCACTTGCGATCGTCGGCACAGCCACTGAAGTACTCCCCGCTGATCTGTGAGGAAAGAGTACACTACACCTTGTTGAGTTCACTGCCGCTCCCATTGCTTTCCAGCTGCCGAATGAACCTTCGAAGCTTGCCTCCACGTCGAGCCAAATCCTCCGATCATGCTGTAAAATGATTCCGAGTCGATGGTGGTGTGAGGCGGCAGCATCCTTGCACGACCAAAGGAAGCCGGACACAAGAACTTCCCTCTCCTAATGCACCGGTGAAGGCTTCTGGCAGTGCTCTTCAAAACTCTTCCTGCTCTCCTGCTTAAGTGATCAAAGAGCCTCGCCGGAGTACTTCGCCGGCGCCGGTGGCTGCTGGACCACCGCCACCATGCTTCCTTGCTTGGAGCTCCTGCCGGCAACCAAATCAGCCACTCCCTTCCTAGAGAGAAGGGAGAGCTTCTCTCTCTAGGAAGTGGAGGAGGAGAAGAATACTAACTGGTGGAGAAGAACAACCTTTGTTGCAAAAGGTTGGAACCGCCAACCCAGCGGCCCCCTCACCCTGGCCCCACAAGTATGAGAGGGAGTAAATCACGGTGAATAAGGGTCATGTATGACATGACGGTCTCAGGCGTTTAGCACGGATAGATATTGATGTTATCTCAGTTGCTGCCGCAGACCCTCGACCTCTCGACCATTGTTGCAAGAATCCATGTCATAACCGGATGATCCCGCCCGTGGGGGCGTGGAGAAGAACAACCTTGAGTTGCCGAGAGGAGGATCCTGGCCGAGCGGCTCCGCCGCTCGACCAAACAGTGGATCCCCTTACTCAGCTCATCGTATCTTTCTAGGAGTTAATGCCGCTGACAATAAGGCTTAGTCCGCCGACGAATCATACGGTGGAAGCTTCTACTGTCATGTCTGAAATACGCACGTCCTGTTACGAAAATGTGTCAAGGACACTTTCTGACTTGTCTTTTTATAGTATAGTTGGGGAGACATGCCCGTACCTAGAGAAGCATGCACATTCACCACAGGGTGCTATATAAAGGGGGGTCATGCACCAGTAGATGCATGCATTATTTGTGTGAGAGCTCTTGTTGTTGCTACAGTTTCTTGTCGTCTTTTCTACTATTTCGGTAACTGACTTGAGCATCGGAGGGCCAATGTCGGAGACCCCTTCCCTAGCCCAGCACTGACATTCTTTGTATTGCAGAGTGGAGCACAGCGAAATCTTCATAGAGTCAATAACAGAGCCACATTCCCAGCTAATTGTCACCACCGATTTTAGACAAATGATAATAAAATTGCACTCGGATGCTTAAGTCAGACAAATTCCACAATGAGTGGAACAGAGGCAATTGCAAACCTATGATATTAATAGGGGGATCATGAACCACACATTAATTTACATGCTTATAAGAAGTCTGATTTTTCATTATCAATTTAAATTAATCTCAAATATTAAACCATTTCGATATCAAGTGGCACAAGCTGTGGCATGACAACTGTATCATACAGCTGATGAAGGAGCAAAGCTATCTCCCTCATGTCTTGGCCATTTACACTAATGGTTAAAAGTCACCCGTGATTTACCTCCTCCGTGTTGGCCTAGGGACGGGTTAGCGGGGGCGCTGGGGGCGAACGAATCGCCTTTTGCCACATTGATGTTTCTTATAAGTATCCTTATCAGCTCTAGTGGCAGTAGTGGGGGTGCTTCAGGAATGGGCTGCTCTATGACGTACAATTTTCTTTCTTGCTTGAGAACTATTCTCAAGTTTTTGTACTAGTCTAGGAAGTTAGCTCCATTAAGCTTGTCCATATCAAGGACAAATCACAGAGAGAGAGTATTTGACGTATTTGATGACATGGTGATCTACAACAATAAAATATAGAAATAAGTATCATATTTAGACCATTTAATTAGACTTTTAATTAAATGATTCTCCCACTAAATTGTAAATCTTGGTAGGAGCAAGTCATGGATGTGGTTTTACCCACACACTACTAGGTCCAAATCCAAACGTGATGACATTTATGTGGGACAAGATCTATATTATAAATCATCTTGAGTTAGCTTTGGCTAATTGTCCAAAACTTAGTATAACATAGGTAGACAATGTTTACCAGGTACATCATATGTAACTCTTATATCATTGGGTGAACAAGACTATTTGTTCATTTGCCCATCTTATGAAATCTATATTATAACTCATCTTGAGTTAACTTTGGATAATCACTCAAGACTAGTATAATTTGAATTACATCATATAGGATATGCCTCTAAGTTCTCAATCTAATTGAGGTAACCTAGTTAAGCCACACCCAAAGTTTAATAGTTAGATATCACAATTGTCCTGTCGCACTCTACCATGATAAATTAAGGTATTTGGCTTTAGTAAATATGTCTACAATTGATCAAGGTAAAAATGAGTACCAAACTTTGGTAGGCATATTTAAAAGAGACCTAGTTATGATTAAACTATACATGCATCGGATACAATCATGTCACATATCAATATATATGCTAAATTAAATGTGACATGGTTATGACCCCATTAACTACTATCTTCTCAAGCCAATGAGAAGAGAGAAAGGTCAACCTAGGTTAAAGCAGCTTCTCCAAGTTCTTCCTTAGTCGTCGTGTATTGTTGTCCTTCTTCCTTTTTTACCATCATCCAGTAGACTAGTTCTTTTCTAATTTGTACATTACAAAATCTAAAGAAACCTTAATTTACATTCAAGAGTAGTCTAAATTTACAACAAGAATGAAAAAAGAGAGGCACGACATGCAGACCGTATTATGAATTACAACACACACATCATGTCTGAAATCTACGAAGTGGTATGCTGGCTCCGATGAACGATGATTTCTGGTGAAGATGATCTCCTGAAGATCCAGAAGAACTCTACAATCCTACGTACAGTGAGACGAACCAACAAAGTGTTAGTGACCTAAGACTGGTGGGGATCCTTGGCTAGGGCCCTCCAATGCTCAAGTCAGTTCCTATCTCAAAGGCAGAAGAAGAAGAAGACATATAGTATTTAGGAACAGAGTTTGGATGCTATAACTTGCTTACCTTACCAACGGAGAGGATCCTTCTTTTTATACTACCTCATATAACCGCTGTAGTCATGAGGTGGTTTTCGATTTATTAGAGTTTGTTAGAAGATGAAGTCATCTTCTAAGCTTCATGTAATAATCCTTTAAGGAATCTTTTTTATAACCTAGATGTACCTTTTTTGTTATTTGTGACACATATTTATGAGGATATGCATAGGAACATGTCATTATAACTAAAGAAGCTTCTAGAAGATATTTCCCGCCAAATTTATTAGGTTGTCCTACTTATATGATTTTGTTAAGAATGTCTCGACCGATCATTGAAACCAGTCGTATATAAATTGAGAATATTTTAAGAATACCCCCTGTTAAGCATGTTTCAGTCGAGAATGTCTATAAGCTTTATAAGGCTGAGTGCCTTAACGCTCGGTCAAGCTTTGCTCGGCTGAGCACATATATGCACATTGGTGCTCGCTCGGCCTTCAGTCGACCGGTAATATACTAAAAACTATATACAAGGCTTAAGTGCTTTTATGCTCGGTCAAGGTTTGCCTGACCGAGTGCATATACACACACTGGTGCTCTCTCAGCCATCAGCCGGCTAGTCATATACTAAAAACTATATACTGTTGGTGCAATATTCCTAGGTC
>JBBMJZ010000081.1:8284820-8295231 GCA_037833815.1 Zingiber zerumbet | reverse complement strand
AGTTCCTACACAACGATAGCTCATGCACTAAGATCAATATATACTAAAGAGGTAAAGCAAGAAGTACCCGCCTTTATACGTAGATCGTGTCAAGTAATCCCTCGGAACGCTCGTCCCGAACCCAAGTCCTGCGATCACATAATGTACTTTAGCTAATTTTATACGCAGTAAAATAGCTAATGTAAAATCCTCAACCTAATTAGAGTAGCTCTAATCAAACATGGTTATGGATTAACTCCCCACAATCAACCTTAACCATACTATAACCTAATTAGATTAGGTTTATACATGATTCATCTCTAACAACTCATCCAAATCCACAACTAACCAAACAACAACAAATTACAAAATCTCCAACATAATCCGATACAAAACCTTCCTTCATACACCTCAATATAATCCAAGAAAAACATAAACTAACGATCCACTTATCCAACCAAGTTTAATTTCACATAAATCCAACATAATCCAAATAGATGACAACTCTATTTTTAATCCACCAATCCAAGTACCAATTCAATAATTCTAACAATGCTCATGAAATCATCTAATTAACTCTACCTATCCAGTTAATAATGGTATCTCCACATACCATCCAAACACCACCACCATTAGGGTTACCCATCATGATTTAATTCCAAATCATTAGTAAATAAACACAAATTCAACCACACTAGTTATCCATAACTCAAAGTTTTTATCCTACATTGGACTCACCTTTGTTGACCCACTGCCCGGAGATGAAATCTGTCGGCCCAAACACAGGGGTGCTGCTGCCACCGATCAACAACCAAGGCTTCTTCCAAGCTACAACACAACAATCACCCCAATCACACACAATCCCTACTGGAATCCAACACCTTGAGCTTCATATTTACAACTGAACTAAGGCTGCCTTACCTAATGACCCAACACCGGGATTCCACTGCTGAGAATGTCCTGCCGGCGAGCTATGCTGCTGTAGATCTGTAGCCAAGAATGCTACCGTGAGCCACTGCCAGAACAACACTTAAATCAACACAACTTCGCATACTAGCCTCAATCCCAAGTCTCCACATCAAAAGAACCTTAAAACAATCTACATACCTCCGACCTACCTCCACCACAGACTCCATCAACCACGGCGAAGAGAAATCCGACAGCAATAGCTCAGCTCTAGGGTTCGGCGAAATCAGGGAAGAGAACTCGGCAACCAGGACCTACGGCTTCAGGTTCGATCCTCCGGCCATTGCTACAAAGCACGGGAGATGGTGGCGGAGAATAGAAGCAGCGTGGAGTCGAGGAGCTAGGAAGAGGCGGTTGGAACTCATCAGCGTTGGAGGTTGAGTGGTCCACGGCGATGGGCGGCACGGCGGCGGGCTGCCCAGCATCGGGCAGAGACGAGATGAAGATGAAATGGGGAGAGGATCGGCGTGAGAGGGAGGAACAAGCTCGACATCAACAAATCTAGGGCAGTGGCAACCGAGCATCGGACGATGCCGCGAGAAGGGCAGGAGAAGGAAAATCGGCGGTGAGGAGAGGGGATCGGGAGAGGGCGACGCGTGAAGGTGAGGAGAGGAAAGGGATCGGCAACAGAAGCTTAGGGCACGGGTAGAATTAAAAGGAAGTAATTTTATAACTTAGGTTCCTTTAATCAAAGCATAGGTTATCTCCTCAATCAACTCCCACCTTTGGGTGTTCTAAACAGGCTTTCTCATAGCTCACAATAGATCCCCTTAAAATACATCAAACGGCCTCCGAAAAATTCCTAGAAAATTTCTAAAAATTCCCAGAAAATCCAATAAGATTATTTATCAAATAACCTTATTATTTAATTATTATTTTTGGGTGCCGTATTTTACAGGCATGAACTCCAAACGGGTCGACGGGCTGACCGGACGTTTGGCACGAAGTCCAGCTAGGTCAAAGGGCCGACCGGATAGTTGGCACGAAATCCAGACAGGTCGACGGGCTGACCGGACATCTGGCAGGTAAGTTGAGGTGAGTCACTGGAGGAGAGTGACTGTGAGGGCACATTCTTGGGAAGGGAACTTAGGCGCCGATCCGATTTAGAACCATTTCGGAACTCTAAGTCGAAATCTTGACTAGATTCCGGTCTCAGAGAGACGAAATCTAATTACTATTTTTTATCATAAATTGTGCTAACACTTTATTTTGCAGAATATACATTTTACATTTATGCTCCGGACTAACATTTTCTTATAGGGAATTGAAGATGCTGGAAAATGGAGTCCGGGCGCCCGGAAGGGATCCGAGCGCCCGGAGGTCCAGGCACCCAGAAGGACCCGGGCGCCTGGAATGCAAAGTCTATCCTCTTATCGCTTCGCCACGTGGAGCTCGCTGACTGGCCGAGCTACGTCACATTCCAGGCGCTCGGAAGGGATTCGGGCGTCCGGAACCTCCTATATAAGGAAGGTGAAGGCTGAAGGAAATTCACAACTCACAATGACAAGATCTTCTACTGTTTGCTCTGCTGTTCTTCTGCGACGCTACAAAGGCTCTCCGACAAAGCGCTATCTTTTTGTCTTCTGAATTTCTATCGGTATTTTTTTTCTAGCATTTCTGTAAATTCAACTTGTAATCAAATATTCGAATTGCTAGTGGATTGTCCAACGAAAGCACTCAATGAGTGCAGACCTTGGAGTAGGAGTCGACAAAAGCTCCGAACCAAGTAAAAGATTCTTGTGTTAGCGTTGTCTTTACTTTTTCGCTGTGCTTACTCGCTTACGATCCAACAAGAAGAACTTGTTATAGGGGCTATTTTTTATGAATACTTCCCACATTGTTGTTCAATGGTGATAGCATGGTTTCTAACATCATTAAAAGTCCAATATAGTTGTAATCTAATTGTATCTGCAAGTTCTCTCTTTAAACCTCCCAAGAACCATGCAATGGTTTGCTCTTCGTGTTATCTAATTTCACATATTAGCAACAAATACTCAAATCGATAAACGGATCACCTTCATATTGCCTTCGGTGGTCAGCCAAGGAAAGCCACTGAAGGCTCCTAAAGGCATTTTTGGCAACTAAAAGGCTTCGAACAAGGAAACACAAGGAAGACTTTCGATAAACATTTTCGTCTCACTTCGAGGATCAACAAATAATGCATCTATGTAAAGAAAGAATGGCATATCGATAAACATTTTGCAATTCAACTATTACATTCATTGGCTAAATACTTGTTATTCAACTTTTATAGATGCCATATCGAAAAATCCACTCAAGAACATCTGCCAAGGAACAACTCAATTTGACGGGTATAATCTCCTGTCCATTCGAAATGTGGAATAATTGTATCATTTTTCAAAGTATCGAGAGTCGAGAGGATCTCACCCAACCGAGGAAGAGACCTATCGGCCGTATGGAAGACATGTACACCATCACCGAGTTCAATCCAACTGCAACCTGGCTGCTTTTTCACATTCTCATCTTTCATGCTTTCCCTTATTTTGCCGGTTTTGGAAAGAATGGCCCAATTGCTCTCGAACTCTGGATCCATCTTAAGTAGCTGAGAAGCGGCAAACTCACCGAGCTTAGTGTTCCCATAAATCCAACAAGAACTAAGTAATGCACTCCAAGCACTGATGCCGGGTTCAAAAGGCATTCGTTTAATGAAGTCGTGAGCTTCCTCCAATCGTCCACTTCGACATAGGAGATCAACCATGCATCCGTAATGTTCAGACCGAGCAGTAACAGTGTGTTTTTCTTCAGACATGAGTCTGAAATAGTGCCAGCCTTCGTTCACCAGTCCTGCATGGCTGCAGGCAGATAAAATCGCAAGATACGTAATCTCATCGTGCTTAATCTTCAATTCAGTCATCTGTTCGAACATCCTAATCGCATCACTGATGCATCCCGACTTCCCGTAGGTGGAAATCATAGCGGTCCAGAGGATTGGATCCCTCGAAGGCAGCATTTCAAAGACGATCTTTGCAGATCCGTTGCAGCCACACTTTGCGTACATATCCAACAAACTGTTTCGAATAACCAAATCCGAATCGAATCCATTCTTGACGACCAAAGTATGAAGCTGCTTTCCCTGGTTAATCGAGGCCAAACTAGCACATGCATCAATGCAAATAGCATAGGTGAAGTCACAAGGCCTCACACCATAATTACCCATGAAGACCAGCAGCTCCAAAGCTTCTTCGGCTTGCCCAGAGCGGAGATAACCAGACATCATCGAGTTCCAAGCAATGAGGCCTCTCACAGGCATTGAACCGAACAGTTTCCGGGCATACGAGAGACAGTGGCATTTGCAATACATGTCGAGCAAACCATTGTAAACGACAGAATTGATAGGGCCGGAGAAGCTAGACGTGATCACTTGAGCGTGGATCTGCTTGCCGTAGGCCAAGGCATCGACTCCGACGCCGGAGCAAGCAGTCAAAGCACCCGAGAAAGAGTAACAATTGGGGGTTGTGCAGCTAGCCAGCATCTTCTTGAAGAAGGAAAAGGAGTTATCGTAGCTGCCGTGGCGTGCGTGGCCGACGATCATGGAAGTCCAAGCGACGACATCCCTGTGGGGCAAATCGTCGAACAGCTTGTGGGAGTCACCCAAGGCGCCGCATTTGAAGGCGAAGTCGATGAGACCGGTGAGGAGGACGACAGAGCTTGAGAATCCGAGCTTGATGATGAAGCAATGGAGGGAGTGGAAGAGCTGGGGCGACCTAGTGGTGGCCAAGAGCTTGATGGAGTGGGAGAGGGAGTATTCGTCCAGATACATATACGAAGGCATGTGTTGCCTGCGGAATTCTTGGCTACCCATTTATGGCAATCTTGCAGCCTTCTGAAAAGGCGTGCGCGAAGCTTTTTCCATCAAATTTTGACGAATCTAACACAGTGCTTGACAAATTCACTGAATTTGATTGAAGGTCCATTCTTCTGTGCCGTGCACTGTTCAGAATTTAGATTCAGGTAAAATATTTTCCCATCTTCTTGACCTACATTTTCTATAGACAATTTATGTTATTACATATGAGTCCGAATCTTCCCAGCCTTCTTACAAAATTTTCTGTTGCTAAAAATGTATTATCGTGCATGTGTTCCATTGCAGGATCCTTGTTTAGAAATTTAAGCATTGGCTAGAAACATATCTATTTTCCAACATGTTGCACTGATCATTTAGCAGCAAGATATGAGAGGAGGGTCTATTGTCAGTCAATTTCTCATTCACGTAATTTTTATTGGTTTAGAGGTCACAAAACATTATAAGATATAGGATAATGTTCAGCCCAAAAATGTGTGCCATAATTTATATAATACACCAATGTTGAAATCTTGAAATGAACGGCATGGAATATTTATATAATCTTTTAAAACTTGTACTGTTTTAAAAAATTTTAGCCCCAATTTTATCAATTTAAGCTCTATTACTTTTTTGTTATTTTTAATATTTTTCTTAAAGATTTATAACATAAAACAACTTTAACTAATAATAAGTCTACTTAGGCACTTTAGACCAATGGAGCAGCCAATTGAATTTTTTTTGGTTGAGCTTTCACAGAGATAAAATCAGATTTTCTTTTAGGAGGATGTAAGTGACGCTTCCCCGGATTTAGAGACATAAATATAGATAATGATAAAAATGAATAAAATATTTTTATAATAATAAATCTCCCCACCCAAAAAACCAACAAAAAAGAAGAATTGCGTGAACGAATTTAATCTTTTTCCAGATGAATTAGAGACTACTATTTTTTCTTGTTTTGTCAACTGAGTATTATGTTTGTTAAACGAGTTACTCAAGTAGAAGATTTTATAAAAATACCATCAATATTAATTGTCGATCAGTTCAGTCGCAAACTGCAGATTTTGCGAAATAAAATTGGCCCAATGTGTGATAACACTGGAAGACTATTATGCCCGATAGCAGGCTCGACAAGCTTAGATCTTATTTACAAATCAGATAAAGAACTGAGTCAAGTTTCTCCATCTCGACAAGCATTTGTTTAGCGTACTACATTTCAGCGACAAGGTTTGCTGATGGGATCGATGAATCTTCGACAAGGTTCCCCTGTGTCCATCTCTTCAACATTTCTAAAGCAGCCTTTGGTTGATCCATAGGGACCATGTGGCCTGCATCGTGAACCTGTTACAAGTAAAAATGCCGGGGAATTCAGCAAAAGTGCGTAGCCCATTTTAGTTCACCAACTTAGACGACGATTTTACATCAAACAAATGTGTAATCGTGTTCAGTTTGATTTATCATCTTGCAGATGTAATGAGTGCTGGATACCTTTAAGAAAGTAAGAGTTCCATAGCTCTTCAGGAGTCCAGCTTCAGTGCCGTCCACTGTAAACGGTGTCTCGGATGAAGAAACGAACTTACTCTGGCCTGACCATTCCATTGCATGGACCCATCTTGAGTTTCCTGGTCAAAGTGGACGAAAACTCTTTAGTTGACAGAGTGGACGAAAACTCTTTAGTTGACAGACTGAACGAAACTGTAATATTCTTTCATTTTTTTACCGAGCCAGTTGCAAATAAGATCATATTCTCCAGCATAGACAAGCAATTTGATGCCATCCTCCAGCAGTGCAGGAATACCGACTTCCAAGTTCCTCATCCAGTCCATAAGCATGGCTTGATACACAGTTGGACTGCACGAAACAAACTCTATGCTCCCTACTCCAAGGGACTCCCTGACAGACTCAAGCTTGAGAAATTTCTCCATGTTGGAGAAATCGTAGCACAGGCTTCCTACGCATGGTTTCCTAATATCATAGTACTGTAGAAAAGGTGTGATGGAGTTAGAAGAAATAGTAGTACAAGCAATAGATTAGCAACAAGAAAACGATCGAGTTAAAGCCTTACATTTGCATTTCCAGCTAGTGCCATGATTGAGCTGAATATGGTGTTGCAAACCAAATAAGATGCCAAGCAAGAAACAGTCCCTGATGTTCCTGAAATGCAGCATGTTTTATTGTCAACTCTGTTCAATTTAGGTTGAATGCTAAGTGGATGAACAACAACAACTACTACTAAGTCTTATCCGATAGACTCTATCTCCTATTATCATCCTCTATATTTAAATAAATTTTATTTTATTTTATCATTACTAACCAAGTGTTCTTCGGTTTTCCTCTTCCTCATTTAATGTGTATATTGATCATAGTTTCATATCACCTAACTAGAGCATTTTATTAGACATCCAAGTACATATGCATATCATCTTAACTTAATTTTCCCTCAATAGATGCAACCTCAACTCTCTGTCATTTCTTATCTATCCATCCTAATATGTCCGCACATCCATCTTAATATTCACATCTCTACGACTCTTATCTTATATTCGTATGCTCGAATCATAGTCCAACATTTATATCCTTACTGAAATTCATTTTGAGAGGAAATAATTACTTGGATAGCATACTAAACAAACTACCAACCTATCAATATGCGCACGACATAGACTAAAATTTTGTGTAAGTTAACAAAAAGTCAATTTGTTTTTGAACTAAAATGTTCTTAATGAGTGGATTTTATCATGTAGGTGAGAACCCACAAAAACAGAGATATGAAATCAGTCAACCGAAACCGAGATCTGAGGAACTAAGTTACTCCACAAACAAGTATTAGGATTAATGTACAAGACATACATAAATAGGGAATTTGAAAAACCACATTTGCATCCAACAAACATACCGGAAGAAAGATAATAGAAACAAGAGATGCTAATCAAGGACAAGCTATCAGATTTACCACAAAGTTTGATGGCAAGTTTACATGCTGGATAAATCTTATTAATTCTCTTGTAATCAGATTCTTTGATAATGCCCATATCCAATGCATAATCAGTGTATGCTTTGTACTGGATTGCTGGATCAGTTAGTCCGTTACCAATGGCAAAACCCTGTAGCACAAAGTAAAATAAGCTGACGTAGAAGTGGAGTTGAATTCTATTGTGAAAATTATGAAGGTTTACCTTCAGTTTTATGTGAATGCCTTCATTCTTTTTGTTTCCTTGATGAATGCGGCTTGCAAAAGCAGGGATATAGTGGCCAGCATAAGACTCGCCAGTTATGTAAAAATCATTCTCTGCATATTCTGAGTGCTCAGCAAAAAATGCCTAGAAAAGTAGAGGGAAAAACCTTGTTCTTAAGTACAAAATATCACGTGGCCTATTTTTAGAATAATAAATCCAACAAAATCAATCAAACCACAAATACTCAAATAGCATATCGAATTTAGTGTGTGTGTGTGTATTATGAAAATACAGACTATCCAACCACTAGGATTTACTCGGAGTAAGTTCATCCATGCTAACTAAGTTTGTTTGCTCAATACAAAGAGGTTGGATAATGTAACATAAAAGGCGATAAAGCAAAATTCTAACACATACAATAGTAGAGAATATAACAAAAAAAATAGGATACTCACATTTTACTTAAGCATAAATCTGAAGACCGCCAAAACAATGAATGATCGAAAATCAAATGAACAAATGGTTTCATCGACAAAACCCACATTGGCTAACCTTAAACTGGTGCCACTGCCCACTCTAAGTGCAAATGTGCTATTGAGAGGAAGGAAAGGCAACAAGTATGATTTTGGGAGAGGGATGGAAACCCCAAGTGTCCCATCCCAACCCTTGAAAGCTCAATCTTGTCTACACCAGAGCAAGAATTGCACCTCATGGTCTAGGTGGAGAAATAGCCAAAAAAACACAAATTGGTGACCAATAAAGTTGGGAATCCAACAACCTGAAAGAGCGATAGGTGAGGAAGGTGAAAGCAGTGAAGTGATGCTACAGGATTTTATGTTAAGAGGCAAAAGAAGGCAACAATAAGGAAACACTTGAGAAAAAGAGAGAGATAAAGAGAAAGGGAAAATTGCATTACCTATTTGATGATCATATAATATTGTATACCCCTTTATAAACTAAACTTCCGAATTAACTTATTCTATAGAATTTTTTCTGCATGAAATTATTATTCTAATTAACGGTTTTAGCCAACTCCGCCAATTTCCTCCCTCTTTTCAGGGGCCCAAAACCTAGCATGGCATAACGCTTGGAAGTTCACCCACAATGCCAAATAGTCGCTAAATAGCCTCTCTCAGTCTTTAGAAACAAAACTTGTACCTAATGGTCAAGAGAGGGAATCACCAATACTTTTGTACTTAGGAAAATCAAACTACGATGGACACTCTTCAACTGGTTTTCAACCATGGGGAGAAGTCCAAGAAGGGACGAATCTTGATGTCTTATTCTTCATTCGTGCTCTCCTATATTGCCCCTCAAGGTGCTTCACATATGAGTATATTGCTAAGTGTCCAATCATCTTCGTCTATCGTCTTGAGGGAGGTCCATAGGTCTCTACCTTCATTGCTAGTGAGATAATTTTTCTCTACTTTTTCATACAACAGATCATCATTAATTTTAGTCAACTCTTTTGTCACCTACTTGGTCATGTCCAATATATGTTATAGGATGTCATCATTAATGGTCGATTTTGACACTAATTTGATATCGTCACATGCATATGAATAAGTCCTCAAGTGATGCAATTTAAGGTTTGTCTTATAATTGGATGAAGGATACCACTTTATTTGTCCTGGTGTCACCTTCCACAAGAAGTGTGATTGACCATTTGGCCTTTGTTGGATTGATGAGCGGGCCACTCCATAAGAATTGGAAATTGATTAAGGAAGTTGGCAAGTTGAGATGGCAGTAAGCAAGGAAGAAGTATCAGTTGACCCTGGGGCTACAGTAACAGCCATTGGCGAGCAGCGATAAAGAAACAATAAGAGGCAAAAGATCCAATTCCTTCTTTAATGAGCTTAAGGTCTAGTTCCCTCTCATTTTTAGATTTCCAAATTAACATATTCTATGGAATGTTATTACATGGCATTATTTTAATTGTTGAAATGGCCAGTATTTCCTTGCTCATTCTTTTGAAACTTGTTCCATGTCAATCATTTCTAGACTTATTCCATGTTGCATGGATAGTAACACAATGCTCCTAATAAGATTTATTCAACTAAAGCAAGCAAGCAAGCAATATAAAAGGAAATCACAACTTGTGGTATAGACAAAGTGGCAGCCTCTAAACAAGAATCGACAAACCTCAAGCGAGGAAACTAGCAAATCGAAATGATGATAGGTGGAGGAAACGACAACAAAAACTAGCTCCAGAGTGACAAAAGGAAGCGGAATGAGGGATACTTCTTCAATGATATAATAAGGTTCAGTTCCCTCTCTTTTTCAAACTTCCAAATTGGCGTATTCTATGGAATGTTTCATGTTGAAAGTATTCTACTTGTTGAATGGTTCCATATTGATCCCTACGATGTTGATGCAATCGACCTAGGTTTTGATGTGTGTGTCAAAGGGTTTAAGTTAGGCTTTCATATGTATTTGATATGTGTTTGAGTCGTGCAGGACTTGGTGGAACACATGAGAACTTGGT
>JBBMJZ010000081.1:8198307-8221037 GCA_037833815.1 Zingiber zerumbet | reverse complement strand
AGACTTGGTTAAAGCCTATTAGAGTCTCCCAAGCCCTCGTGTGATCGGTGTGCTTGTATTCAAGTGTTTGTGGCGAGATTTCTCCACCGACAAGGAGCTTGAGTTAGCCAGAGGTTTTCCGGGGAGTCATCCACCGACGGATCAGGATCGTCCACCTTACCGACAATTGTGGAGTAGGAGCTTCATCTCCGAACCACGTTAAACAACGTGTAATTGGATTTACTTCTAATTATTTATTATTTTCTAGGGTTAACTTTCTTTTTGTTTGTTAGTATTTTTGTTTCCGCTGCGACTAACAATTGTAGGAAGCTATTCACCCCCTCTAGCGGCGTCAAGGTCCCAACATTTTCAACATTACCAAATCATGTATCAATTTCTAATTTTACCCTTATTAGTTGACTAATTTTTTAGATCAGTCAAATTTGATATGTACAATGTCAAATATTTTGAATAATTCAGTCAACTCATTTATTTTTTCATAAAAGTATATTTTAAATAAAATTGGTTAATGAGCTAAACGACATCGGATTGATATAAAACTAGTTCCTATATATTCAGCTATCTCTCATGCTTATATTCATATTTTTAAACATCAATTTAACATTTGATACATAAGTCGATTTTGTCTAAAATCGGCTAATAGGCCACATAGCCTTGGATTGACATAAAACTAGTTCCAATTTGTTCGTCTATCTCTCCTGCTTATATCCATGCTCTCAAATGCCAATTTGACTCAATATATTGAAAGCAATAATTTTTTAAACATGAATATATTTAAAAATTTTAATTCGTGTTAAAAAAATATGGCTAATGGACCAAACGACCTCAGATTGATATAAAACTAGATCCTATGTATTTGGCTAGTTATTCTAATTATATACATACCCTCAAATATCAATTTAACACAATATATTAAGCATAACTTTTTAAATATGAATTAAAATTTTTAAATATTTTTATGTTAAAATAAATTATTGCTCTCAATATATTTGGTCAAATTAATGTTTGAGGATATGAATATAATCAGGAGAGGTAGACGAATATATAGGAACTAATTTCATATCAATCTGAGGTCATTTGATTAATCAATCGACAAAATCAGCTGATTGATCAAATGACCTCAAATTGACATGAAACTAGTTCCTATATGTTCGTCTACCTCTCCTGATTATATTTATACCTTTAGATATCAATTTGACCCAATATATTGAGAGCAATATTTTTTTAACATGAAAATATTTAAAAATTTTAATTCGTGTTAAAAAAAATCAGTTGATAGACCAAACGACCTCGGATGGATATAAATCTAGTTCCTATGTGTTCATATACCTCTCCTAATTATGTCTATGCTCTCAAATGTCAATTCAACTTAATATATTGAGAGCAATGATTTTTTAAATATGAATATATTTAAAAAAGTCAATTTATGATCAAAAAATCATTGCTCTCGATATATTTGGTCAAATTGATGTTTGAGGGTATAGATATAATTAGGAGAAATAAAAGAACACATATGATCTAGTTTCATATCAATACGAGTTCGTTTGGTCTATTAGTCGGATTTTTTGGACATGAATTGATTTTTTAAAATATTTTTATGTTTTAAAAATTATTACTCTCAATATATTAAGTCAAATTGACATTTAAGGATATATATATAATTAGGAGAGATATACGAGCACTTAGAAACTAATTTCATGTTAATCCAAGGTCATTAATTTAGTCCATCAGTCGGTTTTGGACAAAATCGACTGATGAATTAAACAACCTTAGATTGACATGAAACTAATTCTTATATATTCATCTACATCTCCTTATTATATTCATACCCTCAAATATCAATTTAATTCAATATATTAAGAACAATAATTTTTTAAATATGAATATATTTAAAAAAATAATAATTTATGTTCAAAAAATTATTGCTCTCAATATATTGGGTCAAATTGATATTTGAGGGCATGGGGATAATCGGGAGAACTAGCCGAATATATAGGATTTAGTTTCATATAAGGTTATTTGGTCCATCGGCTAGAATTTTTAAACACAAATTGATTTTTTTAAATATTTTTGTGTTTAAAAAATCGTTGCTCTCAATATATTGAGTTAAATTGATGTTTAAGGACATAAATATAATCAGGAGAGGTAGGCGAATACATAAGAACAAGTTTCATGTCAATCCGAGATTGTTTGATCCATCAACCAATTTTGGTCAAAACAGGCTGATGGATCAAACATCCTTAAATTGACATAAAATTAGTTTCTTTTATGTTCGTTTATCTCTCCTGATTATATCCATGCGTTCAAAAGTTAATTTGACTCAATATATTAAGAACAACGATTTTTTGAACATAAATATGTTTAAAAAATTTAATTCATGTTAAAAAAAATCATTGCTCTCAATAATTGACTTAAATTGATGTTTCAAGGTATGAATATAATCAGGGGAGGTAGATAAACATATAGAAATTAATTTCATGTCAATTTGAGGTCATTTGATCCATTAGCTGATTTTGAACAAAATGGGCTGACAGACTAAATAACCTTGGATTGACATGAAATCAATTCTTATGTATTCATCTGCCTCTCCTGATTATATAAATGTCATCAAACGTCAATTTGCCCAAATATATTGAGAGTAATGATTTTTTGAACATGAAAATATTTAAAAAAATTAATTTATGATCAATAAATTACTTCTCTTAATATATTAGGTCAAATTGATGTTTAAGGATATGAATATAATTAGGAGAACTAGCCAAACATAAGGATCTAGTTTCATGTCAATCCGAATTCATTTGGTCAATCAACTAGATTTTTTTTAATACGAATTAAAATTTTCAAACATATTCGTGTTCAAAAAATTATTACTCTCAATATATCGAGTCAAATTGACATTTGAGGTCATGAATATAATCAAGAGAGGTAGAAAATACTTAGGAACTAGTTTCATGTTAATCCGAAGTCATTTGGTTCATCGACCAATTTTGGATAAAATTGATGTATTAAATGCCAATTGACATTTGAAGGTATAGATATAATCAAAAGAGATAGTCAACCTTATAAATTAATTTTATGTTAATCCGAAGTCATTTGATTGATCAATTAATTTTATCTAAAATTGACTTTGATAAAAAAATAAATTAAGGGAATGATTTAAAAAATTAATTGACTGATTTATTTAAAATTTTAATATTTTGATTTAGAATGAAATTAATCCAACTGCCTACAAAACTAGTCGATTGATAAAAATAAAATGGTAAATGGATATGGAATTTAATAATTTTGAAACACCCATGAGTGATTTGGTAATTTCGGCTGATTGGTTCGGTAAGAAGCCGTACCTGTATCGACGTAAAATAAATTTGCCCACTAATCGATGAAATAAGTTTACTTTTCATTTTGGCACCCAAAAGGCACCTCCTTGTGATTTGTGGAAATCATTGGGCACCACTACCAGGCAAACAGATAACCTCATGCGGTACCAAAGTGGGGACGCACGATCTATTTACTCTTCATCAATAATACAACCTCTTTTATTTATTTTCAATATTTTACTTTCAATTTTTTTATAAAAAATGAATATGTATATCATTAAAAATGCAGGCACATACAATAGTCATAATTTTTATTTCTTTGAAAACATTTCTATGGGTGCAAACGAATCCTGCTCACGAGCTTTTCAAACTGATTTTAAAAAATATTTAATTTATATTTGAATTTTTCGAATTTGAATTTAAATATATTTGATAATTTTAAAGAGTTAAATCGTACTTTATTTATTCGTATATAATTTTAATTTAATCATGTAACTTAAATTTATTTTTGTTCGAATTAAATTCAAATACTTCATTTTAAATCAAATTCTTCTCAAAATTATTTATATTTTTAAATTTCAAATCAGATTTTAATATCACATTATTCTATTCAGTCTCATTCACTCTGTCTGTATATCTGATTCCTCTGTTTACTTTAAAAAGGGAATGAGGAAGGAAAAAAAGATTTTAATGGAAAAAATTTCAATAGATTTTTTTTTAAACAGATGAGATGAGGGAAAGGAGAAGGAAAAAAAAAAAAATTCTCAAAACATATGTTAAAGAAAAATAAGAAAAAAAAAATATAGAAAGAGAATCATCAAAGAGTCATGTACAAGGTGACCTTGTGCACTCAAGCGAGGCAACCTCGCGTGGGTGGGGCTGGTGACAACGAATGCACGATGTTGTCATATGTGAAAGGCTGATCTAATCACAAATTATGTTTGAGAAGTTTGACTAACATAAGAGTTTGAAAGGGCGGAAAGGTGCTTTCCATCCAATTTGGATCTGAATTCGTAAATTCATGTGGCATTTATTAAAAAAAAATACAAAAATCATTGGTCAAGTAAACAAGCGGAAGTTTCCCGTTGCAAAATCTTTCCATGATTTTTATTTTCATCCGTTTAAGTAAACAGAGCATAAAGTTTTTCAGCCATTTTTAATGTGTGCTATTATTTACAAATAATATATCAGGAAAATTACAAAGTGGGACACGTCACCCCTAAACTTGATAAAGACATATTCAGCAATAATTCATTAATTAATTAATTTACACCGTTTAATTAATGGTATTTGGTTTTCCCTTTAAAGCGATCGCTCTCATTCGTCACGCTCTCTATCCATCGATCTAGCGCTAGGGTTTCAGATTCCCCATCGGTGGCTCCAACGAGTCACGAAAAGAGACGGGGAAGAACACCCAGAAACCCTCGAATCGCCTCCCTCGCCAAAACCAACCATAAATTTCTGATCCCGAACGGCGGAGCCATTAAACCCCTCTTCTTGTAATGAATCCGAGCACCGGCGTGAACATCACCCCTCTCTCCCTGCAGGACAGATTAAAGAAAACCTTTCGTAAGAACAGATCTAACCTCTGAGAAACTCGAATTACAGATTTGCACCACTTGACAGATGAACTCGGACCTCAGAAAGTTTTGATCTTTTCTTACAGGAGTGAAGATCTGAACTAAATTTCCCTTTGTTTTTTGGCTGCTGAAAGATCCAGGACTCACTTTTTTCTCTATTTCGAATCCCCGTACTGTTTGCTGAACCATGAGGCCTAGATCTGTTGATCTTGTTGACGAAATTTTCGTTTTGACCATCAAATTCTCATCTTGATTCTGTAAAAATGGTTAAATCGGCTGTTTACTACGAAAATTCTTTCCTTGGGGAAGCGGAAATCATTCCCCAGAACTCGAACACTGGTTCATGGATCAGGGAGATCCGGATCTCCCATCTGTCACCTCCCAGCGAACGATGTCTGCCTCTCGCCGTTCTACACACTGTCGCTTCTGGTGGCGTCTGCTTCAAGATGGAGTCGAAGTTGCCACTATCCAACGATTCGCCGTTGCTCTCTTTGCATGCCACTCTTGCCACTGAGAATAAGGTAATATTCCCCAAATGGAAAAATAAAGAACACATTAAAATGTTTTTATGGCAACTGCAGGATGATTAAGAGTGAATCACGCCAGAATCACTTCTTCCAAATATTACACATATGAACTTGTTACTTACTGTTCATGCTTTTGGGGGGAGGGAATATGCTGCTGAATTCACTTTTCATGACCTGATTTGACTCTGGCTGAATAAAATGTTGTTCTAGCAAAACTTTATTGGATTGGATTATTTCAATGAAATGATGAGATGATAATGAAACGAAGAATTGTATGATGATTTTATTTAGTTCATGTTTCTAAACTGGGGAAAAGGAAGAGTTTCAAAAGAAAGTTTACTAATAATCACTTAAGTTCATTGTTTGATCTGTCAGGTGCTTCGTTAATTGTCTGTCTAATAGTAGCAACCAATTTTGTCTTATGTTTTGCCACAAGTTTGAAAAATCAAGTCCATTAGTTACTATAGTTAAAGGCTATCTTTATTTTGAAATGTTATCATCTTTTTTAAATTCTTTTCTATTTGCTGTATGCACACTTTAAGGAGTTTTGCATGTCATTGATAAACATGAACCAATCATATATATGCTATGAGATTTAGGCATTTGTTGCTAGCAATCTCATCAACTTCTTCTTGCTGTATACTCCATGTGAATAAATCCATGTTATTTTTCGCTACATATAAAAGGTTATACATAAAATGCTATACTTCGGAAATATATTTTCACATATCTTTCCTTGATTTCAAAACCCTATATTGTTTGTTCTTCTGCCAATGCAGAAAAACACAAGTACTGGCCTAGATGGCTGCAAATTTTACTCTTAGATTTGTTTAGAAACCTGTTGCTTTCCAAAGTAAACTTCATATGTAAGCAAGGTCTTTTTGAATGTACGTATCCTTATTCAAACTTCATATTGATTTCATAACATGTTAATATGTTTTATGGCAGTTATGCTGAAAAACTATGAAACATTACTTGTTTGTGCTTTCATTATTTTGATCAATAGACATTTAGAGACTAGCTTAATTTTCCATGCCACGCTTATGATTAATGCATGTGAGGAGAGTAGAGGAAGACCTAAGAGACTATTCAAATTAATCAATAATGTTTACATTGCAATATTTCATATTCGTTTATTCTGTGTTTTTGTCCTTGTAGACTGCTGTTGTTCCAATTGGTGAAGCAGAGTTGCACCTGGTGGCTATGGCTTCAAAAAAAAATCCTATGCCAATACCCTATTTCTGGGGATTTATTCTTCCATCAGGATTGTATGATTCTTCTCTTACAATGTTGAACCTAAGGTGCCTTGGTATTGTGTTTGATCTTGATGAAACACTTTTAGTTGCTAATACAATGCGCTCATTTGAGGATCGAATTGATGCACTTCAACGAAAAATAAGCAATGAGACAGATCCTCAGCGTATTGCTGGCATGGTAACTGAGATCCAACGTTACCAGGAAGACAAATCTATATTGAAACAATACGCAGAAAATGATCAGGTTGCTGAGAATGGAAAGATTCATAAGGTTCAAGCGGAGATGGTTCCCCCACTGTCCGATAGTCATCAATTGATTACACGACCAGTAATAAGATTACAAGAGAAAAACATTATCCTCACACGTGTAAATCCATCGGTATGTTTCTTATACTGCCATTTAAATCCAATTGAGTGTTCTTTACTTTAGCCCTTTCCAGGCTTGAAACATTTATATAAATGATAGTAGTTAAACATGATTCATAAGCACCATTTATGCTTGGGAATGAAATCATTGTATCATTTTATTTTAAAGTCTCCTACATTCTCTGCATCAATTATATCAGTTTGATTTAAGAGCACAAATTTGTCTATTCTATTTTAGATAAGAGATACGAGTGTTCTTGTACGGTTGAGGCCTGCTTGGGAAGATCTTAGGAGCTATCTAACAGCAAAGGGTCGCAAGCGCTTTGAGGTCTATGTGTGTACAATGGCTGAACGAGATTATGCTTTGGAAATGTGGAGGCTTTTGGATCCAGAGTCTAATTTGATTAGCTCATCAAAACTCCTTGACCGTATAGTTTGTGTGAAGTCAGGTATGCTACACACATCTTGCTAGTGTATAATACATGCTTTACTATTTTAGTACGCTATCATCTGCATTCTCCTCTACAAAGAATACCTGTCAAACTGTTTAGGGTTCTCAGCATGTATCTGTTATTTTTCTCTGTTCCCAAGGCCTAGTATGATCGATGTATTGATGTTATTTTATTATCTTACCTTAGGCTCGAGAAAGTCACTGCTTAATGTATTCCATGATGGTATATGCCATCCAAAGATGGCACTTGTAATTGATGATCGTCTGAATGTATGGGATGAAAAAGATCAACCACGAGTTCATGTTGTTCCTGCTTTTGCCCCATATTATGCTCCTCAAGCAGAGGTATGGCGAATCCCTTATGACTAGGTGGTTTTATTAATTGTAACATCTTTTTTATGAATTAATAAGTGATTCAATCTTTCATAGACAAATATCACCATCCCAGTTTTGTGTGTTGCAAGAAATGTTGCATGTAATGTTAGAGGAGGCTTTTTCAAGTAAGTTCACTAAGTTGATCTTATTATGCTTCCAGCTATTATACTATTTGTTCCTTCATTTATTATTTGACATGACAAGTCCTTGTTTTTCTTAGGGAATTTGATGAGGGTATACTACCACGGATAGGTGAAACAACATATGAAGATGAAATGAGAGATTTTCCAGTGGCTCCAGATGTGGGTAACTTCTTGATATCTGAGGTAAACCCGGTTATGAATTTGCAATGTCAAGACTCATATTTCCTTTTTTCACTTGTGTTTTAGTTTTTCTTCCTCTGGTTTAGGATGATTGTTCAACATTAAATATAAACAAAGACCAGCTAGGCTTTGATGGTACAGTTGACACTGAGGCTGAGAGGAAATTGAAGGTTTTTTTTCTCTTTTAGTTTTGAACTTCTAGTATTTCATACACAAAGGATGTTATTGTTATGTTGTCAGCTTGAATATTTTTCAGGAAGCAAGTTGCAGCCTTCAAGTTATTCAACCAGTGGTTACTAACTTTGTGCCAATGCCAGTATCTTCTATACCACATGTAATTCCTACATTTGGCACCACTTCTTTGGGAGCTATGCAAATGATGGTGCCTTTACCAAATAATCAAGTTGCGCAGCCTGTTACAGTAGGTAGGCCTGTAGGTCAATTAACTTTTCCAGAAGCTAGCTTCCAAGGTTCTCCTGCCAGAGAAGAGGGTGAAGTTCCTGAATCCGAATTAGATCCAGACACAAGGAGAAGGCTTCTTATATTGCAACATGGTCAAGACACAAGAGAACCGACAACTACATTTCCCTTGAGCCCCCCACTTAATGTCTCAATTCCTTCTGCGCATCCACAAGGAAATTGGTTTCCATTAGAGGAAGAGATTAATCCAAGACAACAAAGAAGGGCGGCTAAAGAATTTAGCAGAGACCCAGATCCTGCAAGATATAGGAAGCGATTTAGGCATCCATCTTTCATGCAAGGAGGAGAGAGCTCTGTTCCTTCAGATAGAGTTCTTCCTGAAACTAGAAGGTTTCCCATGCAGGTAGTGTGGTCTTGACCTGGTAAAAGTTTTATTGAACTGTACAATTCAGTCATTCATATTTACTGCTTTGATGACTCAGTTGCACAATGGGGGTAAGCGTGTGCGCTCAAATAACTCACCAAGCTTTAATTCCTTCCAAGGTATTGTACTTGTTTGAAGATTGCATTGTTAGTTCTCTGATTCATGAAATACTTGTTATATTTTAACAAAAATGATTTGATGCTACTACTGCACTTTTTAGCTTCAAATGCTCTTCTCGTTGCAACTTCTGTTGATTTATCTTTCAGATAGCTTTCTACCTGTTGCAACTTTCTACTTAGAGTTAATTATCCGTGCGTAAGAGTTAAGGGTATGTATTTGGGCATACAAGGTTGTCCAATTTAAATAAAAAAAATTTAATTTTAAGAATGTATTGTTCTTGTTATTATGCCTATCTGTTGTTCTCATTTAATAATTTTTTTACCATTTTTTTATTTGCTTTTGTAATTAATGTATTGTTGTCATGCCTATCCATGGACCAATATGCGAGTATTAGTTGTTAGATTTGAATTTTGCTTTATGAATACTGATTTGTCTTTCCCTCCAAATAATTTTGAAGGAAAAAAACAGGCCCTTGTTAGTTGGAGCAACATAGAAACCCCTAAAACGTGATTACGTAAATGTATATTTTGAAAGTGTTCACAACCATAGTCCAAGTTGAATTTGTTTATGTCAATGTTGCAGCAGACTTGCCTTTTTTTAATCATATACTAACAAGTATTTTCTTGCACTCAGTGTCTTGTGTAGTCCTTTTCTTATACTAACATGTGATGGTAGATTGATTGAGCATTGATCTATGTTGTGAGATAGGATCTATGTAGCCAAACTCAATTAGTATGGCTTCTTGTTGTATAGCTTGGATAGTTGAGTTCAAAGGAAGGGTAGTGATAGATGTAGGACTGACATTAAAAGGAAAATGCTGTAACCTTAACCCTACAGCCACTTAGGTTTTTCATGTATCCTTCACCTTTAATTATTTTTGAGACAATACATCGAAACAGTTTTTTTTTCACAACACAGTGAGTTAGTCATCTCCCATTGCTCGATACCTTCTCTTGGAGGGGCAGCTTGTGCTGTCCAGTCCATTTTGGAAGCACAGGCTAGGGCCAAGTCGGTGGACATTTTGAGGTTTGGATGTGGAAGCATGATTTCAGATCTTTGTTGAGGTGGGCACAGGTTGTTACCCTGATGCTTATTTGGGCACATGGATTTGAAAGCTAAACATGCTAAGCGATGCAAGCATGTCTCTCTCATGCCAATTGCTAAGTCCCGGCGGGGATGCAGGGATTTTTACTCCAAATGGGGCTTGCATGCTGGGCTTTTGGGCCGCTCGCCGTGAGGCTGGTGGAAAACTTCCGTGGGGTCGGGCCGGTCATCTCAGGTTTGGTGTTAGCTGGTTCATTAATTTTTTTCAAGTCCCGGTGGGGATACATTTTATATGGCATTCAGTTCACCAAACAAGCTAGTCTAGTCCTTTTTTGTGGATGTGCCTATTATACCAGTCAGAATTATGCCTTTTCTTTTATGTATTATTTTGTGTTCCTTGCCTAACATGCATATTCATTCGTCTCTATCAAAAAAATGTCTTGCTTTAATTTCTGTTAATTGATTGAGCAATTTTTCTTCCACATGAGTGGTGATAGACATCATAGAAATCCATTTGTTGGAAATACATTAAACCACTTATACCAAAAGCTTAGATTAGTGAATAGTCAATCAGACTTTAGCATGGTGGCAAAGCAGGAGGTGAGGGTTTGAAAACCAATCATGCATTAAGACAAAGTTCTTTAGCATGGTATTAAAGCAGGAGGTTAGGGTTTGAATAGCACAAATACATGAAGACGAAGTGCTGACAATATAAGTATATATTGCTCCATTTCTAATGGAACACAAAAGCATCTTCCTGTCAAAAATTTAAAGTCTTGACTCATCAATTAAGAAAATATCATAAAGTGAAAGATAATCAATTTCATGGGATTTTAACCTCTTTTAAGTGATTACAAGACCATTTTTTTATTAATACAATGACCAAATCTCTAACAAATCTCTCTCTCTTTTAATTTTAAAAAATTAACATCTAAAATTAAACCTCATTAAAATTCTAAAAAAACTAAAACCTAAAATTTAGAGGAAACCCTAGTTTTTTCTCCTCGAGAAAGGAGAATTTGACTCCATGTAAATTGTTGGCTTTGTCTTTGATTGTTTTTTTGAAGAATTAACAATGATTGTCTCACAAAGTTTGCTAAGCATTATTTTATATTTATACTTTCTTGGGTTCCTCTCCAATGCATGAGAAACTAGTAGATCTTCATCTTTGCTTTGCTTCTTTCTTTTTGGTCATCTCTTCTAATGAGTCAGGAAACACTACCTCTCTTCTAAAGTTAGAGATATTATTTGTAGCTCCCTTGTGAAAAAGTTAATTTGTAAAGATGGATGCTGGAATGTTGCTCAATAATTTAACATACTCTAGTTTGAAAATTGACTAACGTTTAAATAAAAAAAAAAGTAATAATATGTTGACTAACGTTTAAATAAGTTGTTAAATTAAATAAACATACAATAGAATCAACTATTCTACACTAATAATAATAAGGATAGCTAATGCTTTGGTAGAACTCAAGGGAGTTTTAAGTGTAACGAATAAGCATATCCTAAAACACATATTTGTTAATAATTATTACTTAACTCAGTACTTTTCCTAATAGTGACATGAGTTTTCTTTTGGACCAATAAGACTGTTTGGTTTAGAATTTTATTTTAGTTTCTATAAAATAGTTTATGGACAAAATAAAATATTTAAATCAAATTATCCCTCAAACTTTTTTGTGAGAAAATCAGTTTACAAATTGATATAAATTTTTAGTTAATATAAATGTAGATGTGAATTATTCATAGAGATTCTATTTTTTATTCCTACTTTGGTATTTTATTCTTTTAATTTAGTGTATTGTTCTGAAGGCAATGCTATAATTGTGGGCCTAAACTACGGTCAATAGCATGTGGAAAGTTTCTTAAATATGTTTAATTGTTTGAGGCGTTTGATGACAGTTGGATCGAAGAAGTAATGTTACTCGATTATTATCAAACTGATTGCAATCTTTTTGTCCGTCTTTTTGTTAGTAAGGATTCCAATAGAGCCTTCTAGATCAGAATCATTCTAAGTAAATCTATAAGTAGCAATTCAATTATTTTCATCATGTCCATGTGAAAACCAAAGATCTTGAGCAACCAATCCAGTAAAACAATTCAATAGATAAAAAGGTATTGTTAATTTCTTCATGCCTGTCCTAAGTTTGAAATACCATTTGTACAAATAAGAATCCCTTTCTTTACATGATTTCTCTTTTGGAGTCTCAAGTAAAGGATAATAAGGGACTCTAGAAGGTTTATATGAATGATCTTTGAAAGAATCTTTAGAAAGACTATGGGAAGGATAGTTAGATCTTTAGAAGACTCATTGTGTGTTTTTTTCATTCAAGTGATTTATCGTTTTTACAGTCAAGAAATATGGAGAAGAGGAGACTGATTTATTTTAAAATCAATACATTTGGGGAGTTCTTCAAAGTCAATTCATTAGGGAGATCTTCTAAGATTTTAGTGTCATTGGGGTGTGCATCTTTAAGGTCAAGTCATCAAAGGAATCTTCTATCGTTAAGTCATTAACAGTGTCCTTTAATGTGAAATATATGATGAAGTCAATAACGGTGTTTATAAGGTTTCAATTATAGGATCATGAATTTTAGTTTGGGTGGGAGCTTTGGGTGTTGTTACCTTTTAATAATTACTTCACTATCAAGATTGACATTGTGTTTTTGATTCGTGATGTTAGATGTTTAATAATCTCTCTAAAATGTTCTTATGATCAAGATTATATTCAATCCTTTTGGCTTTATAATTGAGATCCTCTACTGAAGTAAATGAAAATAAGTTGTGTTCCTTTATATTTCTAGTCTAAATCCATTAATGAATTTAACAGTCAAACTAAGTAAAACAAGGTTCTTTTGTAATATCACAATGACTACATAAATTTATAAATTGTAATAGGTATTTTGCTGCACTTAAGTATGATCTTTGTATCTTTATAAATTAATTATATAGTTGATCATCAAAGTACAGAGGAATTTATCCTTCTTTAATTTCACGTTTCATTGTCAAACCAATGTTTGATGGCTTCTTGTCTACACCGATCACTAATGGCCTAGCACATTGCCAATATTTTCTAATGGGTCCAGTAGTGTGAATTGAGTGAATAATACTCGTTAAATTGAGGTCATGCATTGATAGTAATACGAAGTCTTATTTCAATTAACTAATCAAGTAAAAATGGCTTTTGTTCTATTATGTCTAGGCTGATAATAATTATTATTTTTAGTAATGTGATCTGAGGTTTCTTTGCACATAAGATGAAGTGATAGTGGGTAGGATTTCTATAATCCATGCAGCTATATGTGTATAAAGGGTGGCATTCCTCGAAGTTACTTTGATGGTCCATTAAATATAGAAAATTAAATTATTAACTTAATAAATAAAACAATTCGCAGATAGAAAGAAATTATACCGAGTCTGCAAACAAACATAATGTTGAAGATGTCACAATATTTTTAAGTCTCCATCAATAGATCCCATACAACAATTCCGGTAAAGAAAGCCCTCAACTTTTTTTTCTCTACATATTTCTTTTTTTTTTAAAATCAAATTGGATTAACTCAATTTTGAACCGGATATTTAACTTTTATCTATCGTAGACATGATGTGTACGATACTTGCCTCTATTATGATTGCATCATGAGATTGCTTGAGCAGAAGGATGGGCTAGAGGTGCTTAACTTTGGTCTGGTGGCGATGACAAAGTGAGTCATAGTGTGGTTGGGTGATGAGATCACTACTACAAAGGCCACCAACCTGAGCAATTGCAAGATTGTGGGTGGGTGGATGGTAATTGTGGAAATTGTGTGCTGGTGAGGAAGCTTTGTGCAGGTTGAATAACATCAAAGATGGGACTTTCAAAGTTTTGAATAGCAGACCTTCCACTGTTACAGGCGATGCATGCAATGGCCTCATCACGCGGTTGAGTGGTTCTATAGCTGGATTGTGTGCCCATCAAGAAAACTCACTATGAGAGTATGTGTATTTACCGACACTGGTTGGTTGTAGGCTGTTAGTGGACAGTGAAGCATGTAGGCAACAGGTGTTTTTGCTGATTGGTAGTGCTAGAAGAAAGTCACGACGAGGTTGGGGCGACCATGTGACAAGAAATATCTTTTCGCATAGGTGTTGAGGGCTTAATGAATGAGTTGGTAGCATTGGAGAGTTGAAAGGCAAAGGTGTAAAAATGAAGGGGGTGAAAGAATGAGATTCAAGGAAAAGTATTGAACCCAAAATAAATTTTGCTCTAATCCTACTTAATGCAGCACAAGGAAATCATACTTCCAAAAACTCTAACTTTCGACTCAACAAAAAGGAAAATATTATGAAAATGAAAAATGCTCAATTTTATAAGATCTTAACCCCTTTTATCAAGTGACCATAATACTAATTCTTTGTAAAATATTACCCTAGCTTATTCCAACAAATCTCTAGTACTTTTTGAATCTAATCATCTTTTAACATTTAAAACAACTATTAAAACTCAACATTTAAACAATTGTTAAAACTCAATTAAATTACAGAAGTTTAAAATAAAATTCTAAAGGAAATTCCTAAAAATTGTCCCCAAATTTTAGACTTTGTTACTCTCCTAGTAGATCAAACTTTTAGGATAAGTGGTTATCCAATGAACTTTATCATAGCTCTTGTTGTTTTTGTAGCTGAAATTGTTTGACGGTCAAAGTTTGCTCTGCTTCCCAAAGATCATTTTGTTTGTGGTCTTTCCTGTTTCTGTATGATAACCAAGTTGGTGAGATTCTTCTTGGAATTAATTGGCCATGCTGTGTTAATCAAACTTGCAATATTGAAGGTGAGGAGATGCCGGTGGGACAAAATACTTCAAGTCACAAGGATGCCCAATTTGAGCATAGACAAGCTACCATAGAGCAAGCGGAATCTCCTGCTAGAGTTTTACAAGAAATAGCAACAAAATGTGGAAATAAGGTATTTCTGAATGACTTAAGTACCTTCTTGTTTTAATATTCAATGTGTTGAAAAGAAGATATTGTAATGGTAAATTTGCTATCAATGTTAACTATTCTTTCCCTAATTTGTCTAGATGGAGTTTCGGACCACCCTTTGTGATACGACAGAACTGCAGTTCGCTATTGAGGTATTGAGAATGTGGTCAACAATGTTGTTTTTGATATCCAAATGCCTTTTTTCTTTTCTTTTCATTCATATCCTCTTGTACTAATTCCATTTGGGTTAGCATGATCCACATGAAGATTCAGGATATCTATTTTGGTGCTCTTTTATCTTCTAGTAGGGGCAGTTGTTCCATTTGATTTTTTATCATGCATTTGTTAGCATGACTCCTACCTGAAGACTTAGGAAATTGATTTTGGTAATATTATCATCTTCTAGTAGGGGTATTGTTCCATATAATTTTGCCTTTATTAGGCCTTGTTTTTATCTCTTTTAGGATACAGTTTGGCTTCACATGTGAATTAGTGATGGCAGTTGATATGTACAACCGAAGGGGTGCAACGGTAAAGTTGTTGCTTTGTGACCAAAAGGTCACGGGTTCGAATCCTGGAAACAGCCTCTTGCAAAAGGCAGGGTAAGACTGCGTACAATGGATCCTTCTCCGGGACCCTGCATAACGGGAGCTTCGTGCACCGGGCTGCCCTTAGTTGATATGTAGAACCACCAATGGTAGCCTAAGATCAATTTTGCCATTGTTGCCAATATTGTTGAAGAGAGAAAATTGATTTCCTATAATATGCATTTATGACAGAAGGATTTTATTGATGATTTTTTTGCTTTTTTCCTAAATATCTCGAGATGGAAATAATTTGTGTTAATTTTCTTTCCAGGTTTGGTTTGTTGGGGAAAAGTTAGGCGATGCGGTTGGAAAAACAAGGAAGGAAGCTCTACATCGAGCTGCTGAGATATCCCTTAGACATTTGGCTGGTACATCTTTTGTCACAGTAGCTATATTGCAATTATTAAAATCAAACTTAGAGTTAATAAACAAGGGCATTCAATTTCCTGATTTCTTTCCAGATCATAATACCTTCAAATCCAAATAGATATATCTATCAGTATCTGTTGTTTCCTTTTTGTTCCCTTTTCATGAAGCCAGCCTTTTTTTAGAGTGAATTTTATTAGCCTTTTGAAATTCTATTTGCTAATGTAATTTCCTTTTATTTTTTGATTTATTCTCTATAACCTATGCCCTGTAAGAAGTTGGTTAAGTCACACAAATTGTTTCTGAAATTATTTACACTTCTTTTCTATTTTACTCTTTTGTAGTTTTCATATGTTAAAGAATTCTTTATGTGCATGTAATGACATCAGTATTTTTTGTTTCAGAGAAATACTTGTCGACTGGCGCTAATATTGCCCAAGGAGATATATATAAATTCTCTGAAAGCAAAGAAAATGGTGTTACAAATGATTCAGGTTCTTTTGGCTTTCTGTCGTGCCCCAGAAATGATGTTGTGCCAGTAGAAAGTACTTCAGAAGATTCTCGTACGATGGATCAGAGATCACTGGGTACACAACGACCATCTTTTGTCACTTCCCTAAAAGAACTAGTATGTATCACCACTTTTGATGGTATTTCTCTGCATATTCCAGTTTTTCCTCTCATATATTTTGTTGATCTTTTTGTTCAGTGTGTTATGGAAGGTTTTAGCCTTGTTTTTAAAGATGAATCTCTACCTTCAAATGGTGCTGTTAATAAAGGGGAAGTCTCGGCACAGGTGATTCTTCAACCTTTAACTTCATACTTTATATGCTAGTCTGAGGTAAATAAGTAATGGATTAATTATTCACTTGCATTGGCATTATGACTACCATCTTATGTCAACTGCAAATCATATAGTAAATACACTTTATCTCTGTTCATTATCTTTATCCCTTCTATCCCTTTTTGCTTTTTTTGTGGTTCGATGAGGGCTAGAAGATAAGGTGAGACTGACTTTCTTACTGGCTTGTTTCTTCGGATATCTTTCCGAAAGTTAAGTTCTGGCTGGTTTCCCCCTAGTGTTCTGGCTGCTATTTGGGAAATTTCTAGAAAATAATTTACGAAACATGAAATTAAGTCAGTTCTGCTGCATATCATTTCTGAGGTTGTAGTGTATTGGCAAGGTATCAGTGGGAATGTGAACCATTTTATTTGTCCAAGGCTATTAAACTCATAAATTGCTAGTCGAACATTTTCTGAATCTATACTCTTCTAATTGTTATGGTTTTGGGATGCATACTTTATGAGTTCATGCATTAAATTGTTAATATGGGATTGACCAAAATGATTCTTTTTCTGGGTCTTGGTAGCTAGGAAGAACAATATCTACCAGATCTGTGTGAACTATCTGGGCCATTTTGTTACAAACTGTGACCTGTGATAGAGTGGACTTAAATCTTCAGGGTACACAATAAAAGATGTTTTTATTGTAAAATTTGTTTCCTGTGTGAACTATCGGGCCATTTTGTTACATAACTTGAAGGGTGACATTTATTTTCAAAATCTTCTTCAATCACGATTTATAGACAATTTTCTAAAGGTTTGTATGTTTGTGAAACAAGCGTGTTTGAGTTCCAATGTGATTACTTGTTTCAGGTAGAAATAGCTGGTCAGATATTGGGAAGAGGAGTTGGAACAACCTGGCATGAAGCTAAGATCCAGGTATTATACTTGCTTTTTCTTCATCTCATGCATTGTGATATAAAGACAGTAACGTCACATAGGATGAAACCGCACAACTTGATGATATTGCTGAGGTTGAAATATTACTGCAAAATCCTAACACACATTATTGGATAACAGTTTCTTGCTCTTCCAAGGATCAATTGGTCCAATTCTTCATTTCTTCAGCATTTAACGTGCTATTAGCTTAATGATGACGAGTGTCTGCTTATAACTACTGTTGTTACTAGTACATCTAAGAAAATTTAAGTCATTCACATAATTAGACAGAGTTGATGATTTTGTCAGGGTTGCTCAATTTTTTTTTTGGTCGAGTCTGATTAAACATAATCCTGATGGCTAACCTTCTATTAGTTGGTAGCATTTGACCTGTCTAGTTCTTGTTCAATTAATTGTCTAGATAAAACTAGTCTCTTGTTTAAGAACTCAACCTTGTCACTCTAATCATGTCTAGGCCACGTGGGATTAGTTTCAGTATGTATATGGATAACATACTTAATACCCCTTTAAGTTGCTGACATGGACTGGTGAGTTGGGGATAAGGTCTCCTATCATAACCATGGAAGATTTACCTCTTGGTATGTATTAATAGGACTAATTTGCTAGTATGGGCAGGTGTTTGCATGAGATAATACTCTAGTTTTTTTTTTTCATTACATTACATTTGCGTTTCCGATCTTAAGATTGCATCTTTCCTACAGGCCGCTGAGGAAGCCCTTGGTATGTTGAAGTCCATGCTTGGTCAATTTACTCGTAAATTATCTAGTTCACCAAGGTGAGAAATAATATTTTATGTTGGAGTTTCTAGATTTGTTTTTTTTTAAACTTTAGTTATTGAAAATTTTAATAAGATATTAGGGTTGGGTTTATTTCATATTGGGTTCCCAAAAAAGATGCTAACTCATTTACACCTATCTCCAGCAAAGGAAGGTGGCGATAGAGTTACAACCTTAGTGGGACAAGGCTAATTGAAGCAGCCTTTTTTTATGCTGGGGGAAGGTGGTGCTGCAACTCCGAGGTGGGTTCGTCCAGTATAGGCATAGTTGTTGCCATTGATGCAATTCGTTGGTCCAGTCTCATCTCATAGTAGGGTAGATAGTATGTCTCGGCTGTCATTGGCAAGTGGTGATAGCAACCAGCGACTTTCTTAATCCTAGTATCGGGGAAGGGAGACAAACAGTGTTCAAATAGATTCCTCAATAGGTGCTTCAATTGTGATTGTTGTTGAATTGAAAGTGTAGTGTAAGGCTCGATATGGCGATTCTACATAAGCAATGAGATGATGAGCAGTGCAGGGGTAGGGGATAATTAGGACTTGTTAGAGGTGGCCAGAAAAACTTACTGGATTCCGCAAAAAAAAATTCAGAATTTTCAGTTTTGGGTTTTTGGAGTTGTCTTCAAATACAAGTTTTAGTCTTCTTTTTCGAACCCAAACCAGTTTTAATAATAGTGTAAACAATACTTTATATAACAATATAATAAAGGACTGTTCGGTGAAGCTTCTTCCATCAATACCGGGTTTTAGAGGAAGGTCTATTGTCTCATCCTGCATTGCAAGAGATGTTGGTTTCGCAACTTGAACCCGTGGCTATTAGCTTCCTCACCCTTTTTCTTTTATTTCACTGTGATGCTAGGTCGCTATCTACAGCTCTGCAGAGGCGCTTCAGGCCGGAGTTTTCTCGGTCATTTCAGCAACTTCCATCTTTTGGAAGATATTCTAAAAATGGAACTTCTGTACCATGACTAAACTACATCGTCAGTGATTTCATAGCCTATCCACTGTAGGAAGCTTGCTTCGGAGGACACAATGAGCTGGCTCATCGAGGATACCAATAGAGCTAATTCTTGGCCATCCTGGGTGGCATACTTATCGCTAAGGACCATGTGTATGTACATCTCATTGTTGAGTGTATTTTGTCTCCCACCTTCGTATTCGGGATCGGTCGCTGCTTGAATCACGTCAACAAGGTTGAAAGTGTTGTAGTATCATCCTGTCATTAACAATGTCCCCTAATGGTTGGTAGATTGCGATACGAACTGCAGTTCGGGAGCATCTGAGAGATTCCCCATTTTCTGCTTTTAGGTGTATGCTTGTTTTACTTTTATTTTGAAGTTGCGTGGCATGCTCAGATAGATACGGTTTATCGACACATCTGTTAACTGCTCTTGTGTGGCTCCCTGAATGTGTTCGAGGATTATGAAGAGTTAGCTGGAATCGTTATGGAGTTTGAATCGAGTTTGATCGATCGAGAGTTGATGGAAGTTTTATAGTATACTACTAAGAGCTGTATTTCTATGGTCTACCTATCAAGTGCTTCTGTAATCTACTTGTACCTTTGAAATGTTAATAGTTCATTCTTTTTAAATTCAGTTTTTTTTCTTTCTTTGTTTCTTTATTGGGGTTTAAATACTTTTCAAGATTTGTTTTGTCTCATCATGTTTATGCATTTTTCTTTGATATATTTAGAAACATTAAATTCTATAATACTAAAACATCAAGGAATTTCCTTTATATGTGGTCCAATTTATAACTTCATGTCCTTTTTTAATGTTAAAAAGAATACTTATTCGAATGTGTTTTATTGTAATTGATTACATTTTAAATTAGTCGATCAATAGATATGTGCATCTAAAACTGTTATATAAATTATTAATTTTAAAATTCATATTAAGAATGTAATTTTTAACATGATAAATTATGTAATAAATTTTTGAATCTCAGAGTGAATAGATCTGTTTTTTTACGGTCCCTTGGAGTCCATACGATATTAATAGGCTACGTGATCACCACTAATAGATTACATGGTTAGCATTTTCTTTTGACTGATTAGTAGTGTAGTAGTCGTTTGCTATAATTTGGTAGTAGGTATACACTATTTTCCAATATTTTGACAAAGTCAAAGTGATTTTAATCCAGTTCAAGTAATTTTGATAAACTTAGCAAAAAAGTTTTATCTATAAGTATTTTGAGTATAATATTTTTGACGTGTTGAATTAAAAAAAATAATTTATTTTTAATATGTTATAGTAGTTTTGACGCAGCTGCTACGTTTAGTAATTATGCCATAGTTGCAATAACAACATTAGAAAAAAATATATATTTATTTTCAAAAAGTGCCCTTTTAATAAAAATGATAATTATAATTGTTCTTTTTCCCCCCTAAACATCGCATTCGTTTTTGAGCTTGTTCCAAACATATGATCTTTGTTGAAAAAAAAGGTACTTGACTATATAAAAGATACTATTTTTTTTTATTTGCCCAGGAGTAAGGTGGAGCAGTATGATACTTATGCAGTTTCTCAATTATTCATGATTAATTTTTAATTATGGTTGCAGAATATTTTTTTTACCATAGTTTTACAAATCTAGAATGTTGGGTCCCTCTACTGTGAGCACTTTAAAATTTATCTAATACTCAGTTGAAAATTTTCATGAAACCGTTGTTGGTATAAATTGTACTAATAATTAAATTTTGATGTATGATAAATAGGTTAAAATTAGATATATTGTTTGTCTAATCTTTTACCAAGTGTGCAGGACTTGATGGTTAGAGGACCAAAATACCAGGCTGAAGTTCAGTTAGGTTGATAGCTAGCACGAAGTCCAGATTGGTTGAGATATGACAGAAGGAAGTCCAAATTGGTTGAGATATAGCAGAAGGAAGTCCAATTGTATTGACAACTAGCTAAAATCCAGATTGGTTGAAATATGACAGGAAGTCTGGTGGGTCAAAGGACCTGGCATTAAGGAGGAAATATGCGATTGGTAAATGGAGGTAAGCAACTAGAGGAGAGATCCAGTGATGACGTGTTCCTGGTTGAGGGAATAGTAGGCGTCGGTTCGACCAAGAGTTTCAGCGAAACTCAAAGTCAGGATCGAATAATCCGGATTGTCACGCCCTAGAGGAGTCCTAGCCAGAGAAAAAATCCGGCAGCATCTCTCCTGCACACGTGACAATCTGAATCATTTATACAACCTCAAGTATATATCAGCCACACACGACTGAAAAATATAGACAACCACGCAGTTATATACTCAGCTCACTCGGTTGGATCAAAATATCACAACCACGCAGCTATATATATATTAAATAGTCCACTCAACTGTACTAAAACTAAAAACACAGCGGAAAATGATAGAAAACCATTACAAACTAAAAACAAGACTACTAGACGTCTTGGCTTACACCACACGACAAAACAATACAATACAAGACACCACATCACAACAATCTAGAAACAAAACCGGAATAAATAATGCTAAGTACACTAAATACATAAACCAAATAAGTACAAATAAAACTAGAAATCAGGTCTTCGGATGTGACGTAGGATCGGCAGACAGGATTCTCTAAGCGACTCCACAAATATCTACATGATGCCTGAAATAAAAATATATCAACGGTGTGAGTTCAACAACTCAGCGGATATCAATAGACATGCACAATAAGAATATAACTACCAGTAATAGTCTTATTGGATAACCATTACTTTTAAATACATTGAATCTAGACCATTTTTTTTCTTTTGCCACCTCATCATATTTTATCTCTACAAACTCTTATTCTTATCAAGACACTTCATCATATTCTATCTCTATCCTATCACGAACTCTCATTCTTATCATGAATTGCCAACTCATCTGATCCTGTCGGGAAGCTGAGAAGACGAACCTGCCGGTGTGATGTGTCTGGAAGGTTGACTGCATCCCCGTGACTCGGTGGTGAACCGTCCTTTGTGTTGACCAAGTCATCCGATGTCCTCTGGTCAACACTACCTGCAGCCAGCGACTGGGTCGCCCCGGTCTCTGGTACCCCGGTGCTCGAGGCGGGTCTCACGAATACATAAGTAGCATAATAATAATAGAACA
>JBBMJZ010000081.1:8169667-8184232 GCA_037833815.1 Zingiber zerumbet | reverse complement strand
GGGACTAGCCAGAATACATATATACATGTATATATATATATAGGAGCATTTTAATAATATATATATATATATATATTATAATGAGGAGAAAAAGATTTCTCGCGGGTCAATTCTAATCCACGAGATTTACGGTAATATCAAATGCTGTTATAATATTCTATTACTTGGAGCATTCGGGATGGAGAAGCTCCCTCTCACTATTTCCACGTCACAATGGAGGGCAGGGTCAAAAAAGTCATTATGTACACTGGGGGAGTGTGATGTTCCGTCGGAGAAGACTAAAGGACGAGAAAGATCGCGGTATCAAAAGTCAACGATGGTCCATTTGCCCGGTCGGAGGGCAATTCGACGGACACGGGATTTGGCACGTGGGGAATCGCAGGGAAACGGCGAATTCGTCGAGCGATCGGGAGGCAGCGTCAACGGATGGTGCGGTTTAGCTGTAGGCTCTCCTAGCGACAAGGCGTAGTGAAAAAAGAGAGGGCAAGCTCCGCCCGCCTCTCAATTCCTCTATACTTTTCCGCGCCGTTGTTTCGCGGGATTCTCCTCTCCGTCTTCTCGATCGCGGTCCCGTGGTTCCTTCCTCGCAGGAGATCTTCTTGATCGGAAAGGTGTCGGTTTTGGAGGAAGAGAGTTGCTGAACGAACTGTCAGCTGGCTTTTAGAGACGAGCTTTGGGAAATTTTCAGCCACAGCGGAGGTAATTTTCTTTCTCCCTTTCATAGATTTGGTCTCTGGACGATTTGATCCGCTGTGATGCCTTCTTCTTATCTTTCTGTTTTCAGAAAATATTTCTGGTCGAGTGGTTGAGTTCCCTCTGGGGGAGGAGAAGAGTTTGGATTTGCGCTCGCATAGTAAAAACTGCCTCGAGTTCCATCTCTCGGCGATCCTTGCCTCAGATCTGTCGTTCGGCTGGGAATTATTGCAAAGGCGGCGCCTTTCTCGTGCAGCGTTAGCGGTGAATCCGGAGGCGGCGAAAAAGAAAAACATTTGCTGCTCCAGCAGGCGTTAAGGAACAAAGCTACATCCGTTTCAAGGGAAGCAGGTAGAAGAGGAAGAGGTGATTCTCGAAGCGTTTCTAGGTTTCCCTTTCGGTAATTACGAGGAATAAAAGCTTCAAGTTTGGCGTCGACGAGACACGGTACAGGGTTGGAGTTCATATGCTATTTTAGGCAGCTGCCGCATTTTTATTAAGTAATCGGGGTTCCGATTGGATATTTGTCAGGAATTTCCGCGAGGCTGAAATTGCTTGAGCTGCTCTGCAGTTAATGTGGCAGTCAAGAGCCTTCTGCGTGCATTTAAGCTTCTCCTTGGCTTGGTAGTGCAGACACTTCTGTATTTTCTTCCGAAGAGAAATTTTAGGTTGGTTTCATGGCTTTGGCGCCACCGAATAGTTCATCTACAGCTCTCGTCTCAGGTTAGAGCTCTTTTTCCTGGGGTTTTTATATGATTTGACATGGTTTTTAGATTGTTTCAGTAAAGTTTTTTTTTGAAGACTTTAGTTATTATCTTTTATCATTAACCACCTTTTCTTTCCCCTTTTTATTCTTTATACGTGTTCTGCTAACAGATTACTCATTAGTTCTCCATCAGTTCAGTCAAGGAAAACATTTTTACTAATCTTCGTCATTTGTACAAATGCTACTTTCAAATTAACAAACTTCTAATCTTTGTTATTTTGACAAATAGAGCCTTTGCTAGTATTTATCCAATAACCGTTGGTTATTCTAATTGTTCTTAATTTTAGAATTTGCGATGCTACTTTTAATTTGTTCCTGAATGCTGCTGGGAATTTTGTGTAACTAAACCAGGGGCTTATCGAGATGTCTTGTACCCAGAACTATGGAAAGCATGTGCAGGATCTTTAGTTACTCTGCCTCGTGAAGGAGAAAGGGTTTATTACTTTCCCCAAGGCCACATGGAGCAGGTACCGGAAGAACTTTTGTTTAGTACTTGGGCTATCCATTTCTATCATTTTCTTCATCAAGATACAACTGCTCTAGTGGTTTTAGCTGTTTAAAAATTTGCCCATTTTGACTGTTACAAACCTGTTTCTGCATGTAATCAGATGATGCTTGACTTTCTATGTTTGGTTTCTTATAGTATATTGGTAGGCAGATAGACTGTTATCTTTCTTTTTGGAAGCATTAACTTGCTGGTAGCTCTACTCAAAAGGAAGTCATTTTTTTTCTAAATTAAAATTTCATAGTTAAGCTTAACTATTTTCTTAAATATAGAAACATTGGGCATACACACTTGTATTAACCATGGTTCGTGACACCAAGACATGCCGGTTAGTATGGGCGGAATTTGCCTTTCCGCCCGATCGATCGGGTGGAGCCGTGAGGCAGCAATGGTCTCACGGAGGCCTTTGCGAGGTCGTGAGGCCACCACGACCTCGTGGCGGCCACCCTGAGGCCTTCGTGAGGTTGCAAGGCCGTCCTCTACAAGGTTGCTCGGTCAGCCACGTGAATGCCTCCGCGAGGTGATGCTGATTCTGAGATTCAAACTCATGACCTCTAGGTCATATGACAACAACTTTACTGTTGCATTGTTGATTATTTTATTTTATTTTTTTCTTTCTTCTTTCCCCTTTTAGAGTTTGTCATCTTAGTTTAGGGTTTAAGGTTGTTTTCATCTAGAGGTTTAGGGTAGTTAATTTATTTATTTATAATTAATTATTTTCCCTCCAATAATTTTTTTTTCCCCTTCTTTCATCCATTTATTTTTCTCCTTCCTTTTTAAGGATGAAGATGGAGACAAATTGTTAGAAAAATATTTATAGCAATCAAATATTAATAAAAATATTTTTTAATGAATATATTTTTACATTTAAAATTTATCGAAAACCATATTAGTACAACACGATATGGTACTGAAATTGTATCGTTCTAGACTTCTAGTCATAAACCGAAACTCTAGCACAATTCGAAATTTTAAACCTTGGTATTAACATTAAGTTAGTTTATGATCTTTTATAGCTCGAAGCATCAATAAATCAAGGATATGACCAGCAAATGCCCTTGTTTGATTTGCCATCAAAGATCCTATGCAAGGTAGTCCATGTTCAGCTGCAGGTAAGTCACATCCAAGTGACAATGTTGGTGTAGTATTTGTTACCTATCATCTTCCTTCAAATGCCATTTATCAGTAAATAAATATCTTTTTTTTTTTACTTATTTAGGCTGAAGCAGATACAGATGAAGTTTTTGCTCAGATCATGCTGCTCCCTGAAACTGATGTAAGTCTTTCTCACCATCTTTTTCCTACAAGATTCTGCAATAGCCTATAGTACTTGAAAGCAATCCAAGAAAAAATCGCAAAATAAGAATCTGTTTACTTTCTTCTTTATGCTACCTTTGGAATATCATGTTTTACAATATTAAAATAGTAATTCCAGTATACTGTTTGTTTGTAATGATTCTGACTTGGAAAGTTGTATGAAGAAGTGTTGATTTATAGTTGTGGCTTTCCTCCATATCTTCTGTCAGTCCATGACCTCCTTTTGCGCTATGTTATTATTTCATAGATTCAACCTCCCCCTTTGACCTCGTTTTTGCTTTTTTTGTAATCAGCAAACAGAAGTTACTAGCCCTGATACTCCATTACCTGAGCCTGAAAAGTACAATGTTCACTCATTCTGTAAAGTTCTAACTGCATCAGACACAAGCACTCATGGCGGTTTCTCTGTTCTAAGAAGGCATGCAGATGAGTGCCTTCCTCCACTGGTTAGTTACTACTTTTGATAAATGAATTGTTATGTGCACATATCCTTCTCTTAATTGTTATTTTAAATATTGCTTCTTACTGAAATTTCTTTGACTTTGCCCTTCAACTTGTTTAGTCTCAATTTCTCTTTGTATAGGATATGTCCCAAAATCCACCCTGGCAAGAACTAATTGCTAAAGATCTTCACGGAAATGCTTGGCATTTCCGACACATTTTTCGAGGTTTGTATGAGTAATGCCAAATCAGTTACAAGTTGCTTTCTTACATTATTTTCATATATTTTTTTAGCTTTTTTTAATGTGGGTCCTGAATGTTGGAATTTATTAAAATAAAATCGTTTCATTCTTATATTCAGTGAAACTCATGTTTGGTTTTTCATAACTTTATATGCTGACAAAAAATACAAAGATTTTTTTTTGATAGTGTATAGGTTTAGAGATGAATATGTTATGGCTTGTAATTCATATTTCATTTTTAGCATTTTGAAACTTCAAACTGGTAACTTATTCAAAGTTGACTTTTGCTTATCTGAGCTTCACCTTCTCTTTCAGGACAACCAAGGCGACATCTGCTGACAACTGGTTGGAGTGTTTTTGTGAGCTCAAAGAAATTGGTAGCTGGTGATGCATTGATCTTTTTAAGGTTGTAGTTTCTTTGTTTTTTATTTTTATGTACTTTTCTACCTTCCAAGATATATCCAATATACTAGATTTTGTTAACCAGAGATAATGTTAATCAAGTAGTTGTATATTTTTATATTGCAGAGATGAAAATGACGAGCTTCGAATCGGGGTGAGAAGGCTTATGAGACCTATAACTAACATGCCATCATCAGTCATATCCAGTCATAGTATGCATGTTGGTGTTCTTGCTACTGCATCTCATGCTTTTACCACTGGGACTCTGTTTTCTGTTTTTTACAAGCCAAGGTTAGATTTTTTTTCTCTGTATTGTTTACCTTCTCTTGTACACACACACACGTGCAAATATGACCCTATGCTTGTTTGCAAAAAACATGTCAATTATTTTTTTGGTGTGTTTTAAACAACATTTGTTTAGTGTTGAAAAATATTTAGTGCCTAGAACTTAGTTGTTTTACTTCATCAACTTGAATATATATTATTTATTTATTTCATATATTAGTTTCTGGATGAAAGTAGAACATGATGTATCTCACTATGGTCTTGACTTTTCCTTTCTTAAAACTATACATTTCTTGGTTTCTACTGCTTGGAGCTTTGGAAATCTAAAGACTTTGTTGTCTATCAATATTGAAAATTTACCAAATTTCTAGATATGCAAATTCCTTGGTTAATATCTGAATAACATATTTATTAAGAATGGGGTTCATGTTTCAGAACAAGTCGATCGCAGTTCATTGTAAGTGTAAACAAGTATCTTGAAGCTAAAGACCACAAGTTCTCTGTTGGTTTGAGATTTAAGATGAGATTTGAGGGTGATGAAAGTTCAGAAAAGAGGTATTTTTGGTAATTTGTAATTTGCATCAAATATATTACTTTGTTAAATCTATAGTTGCAATTTAAGTTCTTCGCCTTTGCAGTTTCAGTGGTACTATCATTGGTCAGGACAAGGCACCATCTCGATGGGCAGATTCAGAATGGAGATGCCTCAAGGTAATAGTTTCTTCTATCTACCCAATTCAATTTGGCGTACTTGAAATTATATTATTAACATTGTTAATGTTGGTGATTGTGGATCACAGCAAACTCTGGTACTTTTGTTACTCAAGTATTCATGTGAAGTGCTTTGATTTGCATATACAGGTTCAATGGGATGAACCTTCATCTATACCAAGGCCTGAAAGAGTTTCACCATGGGAATTGGAACCGCTTGTTATAGCTACTCTCTCAACATCTCAACCAGTGGTCAGAAACAAACGTGCCCGACCATTGGTTTCATCTGCTCTAACGTCTGATCGAACTCCAGCATGTAGTAAAGATCTATCACCTTGTTTGACTAAATCACTTTACATGGTTATTGAACTCCTGATTTCCTTTATGTTTGTCTTCTTTATATGGTATCAATATTCCAGGCAGCATTTATATGGGATCAATATTCCAGTAATGCTGTCTGGACCATTGGATCTATTATACATTTTCAGTTACTTTGGATGTATGTTAGAGAATAAAACATTTTAATGTGCAGGTCTCAGTTCCTTCCATCTTCATGGTCACAGGGCACATGTGATTCATTAGTCATATATTTGTGTTGTCTAACCCCTAACATCATCAAATTGGATGCTTTTTTTGGAATTTTATAAAATCTACCAGGTTAAGTTCTAAAGTGGAATTAGTGTCATGTCTCTGTCCATTTTCTGGACTTGCTAAAATTCTCAGTTGAATCTGCTGCTACTATCAAATCCCTTCACTGTGCCAATTTAATGTTTCTGGTGTTGAAATGAGAGAACGAGGCTATTTTAGAGACTGCTGTAGTTTGTCTTATGTTCTTTGCTAGATGGATTAATCGACTTACATACGTGTAAGTTTTACTTGAAAGCAGTTCACCACTGAAATTGCTTGCTGAATGTCCTTTCAATGCCTGAAACCTAGTATTTTTAACAATGCAGAAGATTTGTTGTGCTGGGAGAAACTACTCTGCTTTGAGTACTCAAAGAAGCAATGTGCTAAAAAATTTAAGTGCAAGAACCACTTAGACTTCCCATTAGATAAGGTTTCAACTGGTAAATTGGGAGATCAAGTGACTCTGTCATGCAATGAAAAGTGAAACCAACATAAAGGATATTTTAGTCGTTTTAAAAATTGACAACGAGACAAATCATCTAAATTTCAATATTGTATTTGTTTTTTATAGTTTTTTTTTGGTTTCTAGAACACCTAGTCTTAAAAGATCAGGTTATGGTAAGCTGTAGAAGCTCCCTTTTGTTGGTTCAATCATTCAATAAACAACACTAATAATTATTTATTTATATATTTATTTAATTTTCTAGTTCTGTGAGATTAGATCCAGGCACACAACCCAACCCTTTGAGATCACTGACATAAGCATAAGGATCTATCCCCACAAGTTGTGATGTTCATGCATGGTTATTCGTCTCTGCCCGCAATACAACTACTATATATCTTTTAACATTAGCTGTGCGAGGAAACCATTTATTAGTCACTATATATGATGCTTGTCATTTTTTTTGTCCTCGATTATCTTGAATTAGTTCTCACACACATTTGTTCCTCTTTCCAGGTTTATGGAAATCATCTGGAAAGAACACTCGAAGTCTATCATTCTCAGGGTCGCATAGCGAAACAGAGATATGTACGCCAGCCTGCCCAATACCTTTATTCACATCGGCACAAAAGCCTGGTTCAGCTGAACCTATGGCAAACAATGGACCATCAGCTGCTAACAGCTCTATATACCGGTCGATTGTGGGGAACCAAATTGATTCCTTGTTAAGCGGTGATGATGAACTTAGTGAAAGGAAGCAAGAAACTAGGACTGGCTGTAGGCTGTTTGGTGTCCAACTAGTTGAGAGTTGTGTAGTTGAGGAAATTGCTGTACCAACTACCATTTCTTCTGTTAGAGAGGAACAACCAGTGACATCTTTGGATGCTGAATTAGATCAACAATCTCAACTACCAAAATTTAACAGGTCCAACGTTCCCGTACTCATTAGTGAACCTGAGAAGTCTTGCTTGAGGTCAACCCAAGAATCACAAAATCGCCAATCAAGGAGCTGCACCAAGGTAAATCTTAAATAGATTTTCCTTTTTTCTGCTCCACTGATTGAGCATTAGTGACTGCATATTCTAACGATGCCTACATATGAATTCTAGCATTGGATTACTCCTGAAAAAGAATATATGAACATGAACTAGTTGCTTGGTTCCCTCTTTTTCTTCAGGTCCACATGCAAGGAATGGCAGTTGGGAGGGCAGTGGACTTGACTAGATTGGATGGATATAATGATCTTCTTCTGAAGCTGGAAGAGATGTTCAATATTAAGGGAGAGCTATCCGGCGGAGTAAACAAGTGGGAGGTTGTCTACACTGACGATGAGGAGGACATGATGATGGTTGGTGATGATCCATGGCAGTAAGGCTCTAAAACTTGCCAAACTAATAACGAGAATGTTAATTGAATTCTTAAATGGACAATCTGTGACAAGTTCTTTTTTCAACTTCATAAATTACACTTAGTTTTAATTTTATTTATGTTTTCATGCATTTTCAGCGAGTTCTGCAGCATGGTCAGGAAAATGTATATTTACACATGTGAAGAGGCCAGAAGGCTTGCCCCTAAGGTGAAGCTTCCTGCTTTTGGCAACGCCATCAAGCCTGCATCCAAGAAACCTTTGCCTTGTGCAGACAATAGTACCAAACTGGAAGATCAAATTCCTGCTGCATAATAATATTGCCGACTGTCTACTAGTTGTGAAGCCAGTTCATCAATTGTTAGGATGGTCCCTGTTTATTCTTTGGCCACTGGCTGATGGCCCTGCCGTGTTGCTTATAGAATCAATAAAAAAGGATGGGGGATGGTGCTTTAGTTTAGGGCTCCCATGCTTTTGTCTATGTAGCATTTTCTTCTTAGTTAGGATGGTCCTTGCAGGTGCACCAAAGCTAAGCGACGGCGAAAATAAGTTCGACTCTAGAATAAGGCATTGGAGAAGGGGTGATAGATATACTGCAGTCTAATGAGCAACTACTTTCCTAGCTACCAAATAGATGTACATGAGTAGGTCTCAAGTTGTTAGTCTTAATGCATTAACATCTGTGTTACATCACATAATGCTATTTGCTTCTATCAAATGGGAGTGTGTATATCAAGTATTGGTTTTTGATCTCTTTTTTTTTTTAGTTTAAAGTGCTGTATGATGAGATAAATTTTGTACAATTAATGATGAAATCTGTAAGGCACCAACCTTGCAGGAATGAATTTCTATAAACTTTCACCTGCTTGACCCTAATTGGTGCTTTCTAGTGATAGAAATGAAAGTTGAAGGAATAAGACAGGGTAGAAGCTTTTCATTTCAATCCTTGTTTAAATTCTTGGATTCCTCAACATTCTCTTGGAGCACGATAAATAAGATATTGTTCTCTCGGGATGGTTTAGTGGCTAGTACATGAGGTGTTGTCATCATGAGGTATGGAGTTCAAATCTCGGCAAAGCTGAGATAAAATACTTTCCTTATGTGCTAGTCATTATTCTAAAGGCTAGTAGTTCGGTTAGTAGTCGTCCGTGATTTATCTCCTTCGTGTTGGTCCTGGGACGAATTTGTGGGGGCGCTGAGAGTTAGTGTATTCGCCTTTTATCACCACGATAAATAAGAAATTGAATAGTGAGTGTTAAGATATTGGAAAAATCCTTCTACTTGATTATTGCCTAAATAAAAGGCATTGTTTTTTACCTAAACTTTTCATCTAGTCGATTGCCAACACTAGCCACTCGGCTATCAACCCTTGGACAGTGGACTAGCACTATTCAAGTAGTTCCTTTATTTTCTTATATATTTTTTTAAAAAATTAATCTATGCATACCAAATAATTTTAGAGATAATCGATCGAATAACATGTCTAAATTTTTAATTCTAAATCTAAGTTACAAAAAAAAATAAATTATAGAGGTTGTGGAGAGTGTTAATGACGATGCCTTACAAATAATTGGATTATAAAAAGATTGACTACATATTCTAATTGCATTGTTCATTTGTAATAAATTGAAATCACTTTTTATGATCACGGTAAGTTTGTGCGAGTATTGATTGTAATAAAAAAAATCCATACATTACATTATGGTTGAGAATATAATACCGTCGTTGTACGTTGAAAACTATATGGAAAAACTTATGAATTTAAAAAAATAAAAAATATCATTATTAAGTACTATGAGACTTGTTAAGTAAAGCCTAAAATTAAATTCATGAGAACTTAAATTTAAAGTAGATAATATTATATCACTATAAAAATATATGAATTCTTTTAATTCTAATAAGCTAAGTATCAGAGTTATAATCTAGAGTCATGTGGCTAGAATACTGATCTTGAATGAAAGAGGTGAGACTCTCAGAGGAGTGAATCTAAGTCTAAGCAGGTCAAGGGTGACCAAATGAGGTCTTTTCAGTAGAGCCCAAAAATAAATTCATAAGGGATTTATGCTCAAAGTGAACAATATCATATGAGATATATGTGAATTCTTTTGATTCTAACAAGTGGTATCAGAGTCATGGTCAAAATCGAGCCACGTGGGTGGAATAGTGACCTTAGATGGTGGCTCCCAAAGGAGTGAATTCTAAGCAAAAAGTCCAAACAAGTCAAGGGTGGCCAGATATTTGATGAAAATCCAATGGGGAGTGAACCCTAGGGAATAAAAAGTCCAACCAGATATTTAAAGGGAGGTTCGGAGCAGATTAAAAATAACCGGATGTTTGAGAGAAGACTCAGACCATGAAAACACCGGCGATCCTTCGTTTGAGGAAAGGATTATGGGTCTCACATTGAAAATATATGAAACAAATCATGAGATTAAAAAATGAAAGACATCTTCATTAATATAAGGTCTTTTGGGTAAAATTTAAAATAAAATTTATGAGGATTTAGATCCAAAGTGAATGATCCTGTCTGAGAAGCTAAACCTAACCCATATCAGTGAACAATGTCATTATCAGGATATGTAAAATTTTTTTGTCATAATAATTATTAACTATTAAGCTTTAATAATGGATCATATTTATAATGAGTGAGACTATCATAAATCACAAGGTAATGTTGATAAAATTGTTCTCCATCACAATGATCTCAAGAAGAGGATATCAACTTAATAGCATGACTAGTGTATGCTTATGTCTTTGTTAATGAGAAGACAATTTCACCATAATCACACACTATTGGTGGGGAGCAAAATAAGTCTTGAGAAAATTATTACATTATTTGGCGGTTCCACACCCTTACATTCTTTTTTTGGGTGATTAATTTGGACTTCTTCATGTCCAAGTCTTGATGGATGTCACGATTGAACTCTACTAGCATGCTAGACATTAAAGCGGAAGCCTCGGTGAAGTTTGAAGGTAGTCTTACACATAAGGAAATACTCTAAAAAAATCTCTTCGATGCTTAAGTCATTACGGTGTAGTGGAAGACAAGCAATGGAATACTAATGAAAAATGAAAGTAGCTAACAAGAGAGAGATTAGGATTCAAAATTTTCATATGGTTGCCAACTCTTCTAACACTAATTCAGATGTGTCATCCGGCTCCTACTCCATCTTAGTTGCTTTGACAATAACATATATATGGATTGTCCCTTGAGATAGAAGATGTGAAATAGTTATTCTTTTCTTGTTTTGCATGCATTTTTATTTAATTTTTACTATTTATTTTGTTTTTAATGTTTACTCTCTTTGTTATTGGGAAGGAGAGTCTTAGTGCAATATATAGTAAAATTATTACTTTCTGACTAAAATGTTACTAGTTCAAATCCTGAAAACAACCTCTTGCAAAAAGTAATGTACTACGTACAATGGATCATTTCCCGAAACTCCGTATAGCGGGAGCTTCATACACCGGATAATATGACCCATGTCAAAGATATACATGATAAAACTTTACAACGACATTGTTATCGTAGAAAGCCTTATATGACGCCGAATATTTTCTTTGAATAAATATTACTGTGTGATAGATTCATGATGGTATTTCATCACAATTTAGCTACTAGATTGTCGCAAAAGATTATTTGTGTAAGATTTATGAAATCAATGACGATGCATTGTCAGAGATTATCTATGTGAAGGAGTTGCAACGACACTTGGGACAATTAACTCTCAAAATTTTGTAACAATAAGCATGCTGGCGTATTATTGCTGTATTGCAGGTGTCATGGTTAGATTCTCAGTGATAAATGGAACATTTAGAATTTAAGACTCAGTTATAGTATGTTATTAAAAATTTTACTCCTTAATGAGTAGTGTATATGAGAATGCTAACTATAAAGATGTGTCTCTATTTATATTTTTCAATTTATCCTGACGACCATGAATTTTTTTTTTAAATTAATCAGTTCACATCTAATATTAACTGAGTGATTTTTTTATATAATAGTTTCTTTTTACCATCGTGCTTTTGCCACAACAATTTTGATTTCACGACTATCTATTTTTATTAAGACAAATGTCCTATTATTTCATAGCTATTGCCGTTATCTAACAACATCAAGAATAATGTCAAAAACCTCACTATTGAAGAATTGAAAGCGAATTATCTATGTCATTAAGAAAGAGATAGATGAAAAAAAAATCATATATAGTTAGACCAATTACTAGAATTGTAAGCATCCCTTCCCACTTTGTTCCATGCATCTCGCATGTTTAGTTGAACCATCTCCATCAATCATCATATTCACCACCTAAGTCAAATGGTTCCATGTGAAGCATGTTACTTCAACTAAAAGCATGGGATCGGAGGGGCCAAACTTGCTCCACAGGTTGATATAATTGATAATTATATGTAATATTATTGTAATAAATCATGAGATCGATTTCGTGCAAAATGCATCATGGGTGAACTGAGCCATTGTGCTGGATGAAACCCTCATGATTTATCTTCCTTCAGATCACATGAAGCAGTCCTAGATGGACTCCCAAGATGGACTCCCAAGATGCGGGTTATCACCTTTTGCTGCAAAAGAAGGGGCCAAACTTGTGAAGATCCTTTTATCCTTTTATGATCCATTAATCCTGTTTTCCCGTTTTTATTTATGTAAAGTTGTTTTGATAATTTGACAATGCATTTAGGGTTTAGGGTTTAGTTGTGCCAACTATACTTTATTATAGATAAAGCAGATTGATATTGTTGGTACAATCATCCTCGAATCAAGGTTGATTAGTTTGACTAAGCTAGAGTTGGTTTGAGCTTGAGTTTCGATGTTTGACAATATATGAAAGAGAAGTCAAGTAGATCAAGGGGTGATCGGATACTTGTCTCGGAAAGTCCTAACTGAAGGTTAGACAACAGGAAGTCTTAATTGAAGGCTAAACAAAGGAAAGTCCAACTGGAGGTTAGGTGAGACGGAGAAGACCTACTTAGGAACTAGACAGTAGAAGTCCTAGAAGGTTTAGACAGTAAAGACCTAGTTAGGAACTATGCAATGAAAGTCTTAGCGGGGCTAGGCAAGGGAAAGTCTAAGTAGGTCAAAGGTTGACCGGACACTTGGTGATCAAAAGTCTAACAAAATGTTGACATGAGATAGAAATCCCTAGCAGGTCAAAGGTGACAGGATGCTAGGCAACAGAAAGTTCTAGCAAGTCATGGATGATTGTAGGGTTGGACAAAAGAACCCTAAACTCGAAATTTGAGCTTGGGTTGAGCAATCGATTAGCTTAGTCAAATTAACCATGTCCAATCGATTAGGCAGAGGATTTGCTCCAATCAATTAGGTTGATTTCCTAATCGATTGGGAGCTTTCTTGAGAGCATAGTTGGGTTTGAAATCAATTGAACAATCGATTAAGCTCAGTTCCAAACGATTGGGAATTGATTGAGAGCTTTTTGTCGTGAGAAGAGAAAGCTTGTTAATCGATTAGGATAATCAATTGAGTTGTATTTTGCGAAGAACAAAAGAGGCTGTAATCGATTGGGGCAATTAATTAAGGTTTGACTAATCGATTGGATAATTGATTAAGGCCATTTCGAGAGAGAACATAGAGCTTGGAAATTGATTAGATTGCTTTCTCTCGCGAACAGAAAACTTTTGAATAGATTGGAGCAATTAATTAGAAGTTGTCAAATCGATTGGTATGACTCACTAATCAATTATATGTGTGAAAAAGAGTCGTTCTGCAAATGTTTGAATGGTTGTTTGACGTGATAATCAATTAGGGGTAAGCCTAATCAATTAGAGGTGTTGAGGTAACCATAGAAAAGGAGTTTCGCAAAGATTTGAAGGAATAATGGTTCACATTAGTTATTGAGTTTTGGGTGATAAATGCTGCTGCACTTTTCAAGCATCAAGAGCTAACCAAAGTAAAAAAAAAAAAAAAGAGTAAACAAAGCAAGGTTGATGTTGTAAAGTCATTTTTGATTTTCTTTGTAATCTAGTTTGCATTTCTTGTTTGTATTTCTCGTGCTTGAGCTTATACAAGGCTTCTCCTCCTCCTAGAAGGAAGTTTTCATAGTGCATATGTGAGAGTGAGGAGTAGACCCTTGGATTAGTCACCTCAAGGAGGTGGATATCAAGTAAAATGAAGGTATTAGCATTGTGAAGTCTTCACTTCAAGTTTGTTGCAAATCATCATCGAAGAAGCGAACTTATGCAAGATCAATCCAACATTACCCCCTTGAACTTCAAACAGTCATAACTTTTGACTCGGGATTCGAAATCATGCTTTGTATATGGTCATGCGTGCAGAATTTGAGAATCTACATTTGTTATCAGGGTACCCATAACTTTCTAATTTTAGGACCAAATTCTACCATTTAAGCCCTCATCTGAATCTCCAAAGATTTTACTACTATTTTTAGTAATTTTTATTTTTATAGTATTTAGGATTTCTGTAGTATTTCTAATAATTATGAGTCATAGTTAGTCTAAAACAACATCTTATTTTATTAATTTTATTTTTTATTAAAAAATTTTCTTTTATGGAAAGATCTATTTTTTTTTTACAAGATTGGAATTGAGGTCCTTATATTGAGATTTCTTTGTTTTTTTTATCTTAGGGTCTAGAGTATATATAAACACCTATCTAGTTGTATGAGAATTAATCCCTCAATTAATAATAACATTTCTTTTTTTTTAACAACAACGAGTATTTTCTCCTTGTTCTCTTCAGGTTCTTTTCTTGTCTTCTCCTCAATTCCCCCTTAT
>JBBMJZ010000081.1:8127290-8146683 GCA_037833815.1 Zingiber zerumbet | reverse complement strand
ACATCAATAACATGTTATTACTTAAGTTTCTTGTTTTGGCTTTATTTGTGTGATTCTAAAACATTCCACCACCACCAATGACATTCATTTCTTCATTGAATATGTGGATTGAAAAGATGCAGAAATTCTAAATATTGATCTATTTTTGTAAATTCCCCATAAATGAGCTTCCTTTTTTTGTTCCTTGTCTGCAGCTTAGAGAGGAATTATGGTTTACTGTTGGAGGTCAGCATATTCCTTTTGGTGCATCACCACAGGTAAGTTTATTTTTCCTTTCTCTGATAGTTATGGTATTGTTGGGACCCTTGGTGGCTGGCTTGAGGGAGTCAATTACCTAAAAAAGAAAATAATATTTTTCTCATTCTTTCAACTCTAAATAAAAGCAATAATAATGATAAATTAAAATAACAACTTAAAAATGAGGCACCAGATTTACTTGGTTACAACCTAGATGGTTGTTAATCCTAGGCAAGTGAAAGCGCAATAAAAAACCTCTTTCGTTGAAGGCGGAGAAGTCTCTTACACGCGTTGAAAAGTTCAGACAATTGCTAGGTAATAATTATAGGAGTTGTTGTCTATTTCCTAGGTCCAGGGGTCTTTTTATAGCCCCTGAAAAAATTTATATGTGGCTTAAGGGTGTCTTCCATAAAGCTGGAAGGCGCCTCCAGCGAGGCGCCAAAGGATAAAGCTTTATCCCTTGGCAACGGTAAACTTAGCCTTATCGAAGGCGCCTTCCATAGGTCTGGAAGGCACCTTCATACAAAGGCGTCTTCATACTGTTCATCGAAGGCGCCTTCCACGGTGAAGGTGCGGAGGTGCGCAAAGGAGCCTCTGAGGTGCCTTCAACTTCCTTTGAAGGTGCCTCCAGTAGTATTTCCAGCTTTCTTTTTGTTCTTCTGCTACTCTGATTGCCTGGGTGATCGCGACCATCCGGGATAGAGCACACCCAAACCCTTTTTTTGACCTTCTCCTTGAGAAAGCTTCCGCTCTGACTTCTCATCCCTCGGAACGTCGCACACGTTCATCTCATCTACCGATGTACTCTTCCGCAGCACCTCATCCCTTTGATGCACCGAGTCCGTCGGCTCCCTTCCCATGTCATCCTTCTATCTAGCTGCGTCTTCTGCTCAACTTCTTGTATTCCTAAGCTCCTGCACAATTAGACACAAGGATCAAACACAACAAGCCATAACTTTAATTTGGTTGATCACATCAAAACTACCATGAGGTTCCAACAGTTATGCCTCCTTAAATTATCTCCCATCATCTCTAGTGGAAATATTGTTGCTATATATCTAGTAGTCACTCCTTTCTGACATGCCCCCTACACATCTCTATTTTCCTCAATAAATTACAAAGTTGTATCACAGTTTCACCCAAATGTGTTTCCATGACTTACAAATTCTTATGATTTTTATAGGATATCTAGACTGAACTTGGACCTCCTTGTGGAATCTATCAAAAGTAGGTGAATGATTCTACAATTCAGATATCTTTGTCTTGTGTTTTACTATTCTGAACTCCTGAGTACTACTTTATAGGGACTAGTGTTTGGAAAAGATTTTAATTCTTAACCACTCTACTGAATAAATTGTTTAAGTTGCTTAAACTCAAAGTGAATATATTTGTGACAGGTCTTCATGATGTTCTCTTCGTTCTTCTAGATTCGTTGATGTTGAAAATAAGGATTAAGGAGATAAGTTGACTAGGCTACACTTCTTTATTATTTTTCTAGTTTAGTGTCAAGATTTTGTGTTACATTGCCCTACTTATCTCTTTGTATTATTTGTGTTACATTACTCTGTTTATCTCTTTGCATTCTTGAGTTGAATTTTTCTTCATTGTCAGTGTTTTTTTAAAAAAAAAAAATCAAGTGATTGCTCTTTGTAAACACCTCTTACATTCTAAATAAAATTTATTACAAATAGAATTATTATTCCTGGATAATTTAATAGTGTAGGAATGGAAAAAAAATTTATATCCATAGTTTTAGAATTGATGCTTCATTCTTATTTCTATGTTAGAATGGTAGGAATTTATGTGTAAATAAAAAAGAAACAACCATCCTAGACAAAAAATCTTATTTCCTTACCCTCTTTCTAGAAACAAAATTTTATAGGTTACAATAATTATTACTTAGATTGGTGGAAGGATAAAATTAGGGCATAATTAATATTTTCACTCAGGGCCTTTAAACAACCAGGATCGGCTCTGAGGCTAGCAACATCCTTATGGATTCAAGCCTAACTACGAGGGCATAAATCTTATTGTAGTCGAGTCCTTCGACTTGACTAAACCCTTTAGCAACTAATCAGACTTTATTCTAATGATTTCTCCTTTGTCATCTAATTTATTTCTAAAGACCCACTTAGTGTCAATAACCAACTTAGTTTTTGGTAGAGGTACTAGGTCCCAAACCTGATTCCTTTCAAATTGACCCAACTCTTCTTGCATTGTAATTACCCAATTAGACTAGACAATGCATCATTTATCGTTTTGGGTTTAATTTTAGATATTAGAGCTATTTGACTTAAGTTCCTAAAGGTTGATCGGGTTTAAACTCTTAACTCTGGATTTCCTATTATTTGTTCTAATATGTGATCAGGGTTTAGAGGTATTATTCTTGGGTTGGTTTTTACTATTTGTTCATTTTGTGTTAGTTGTTCTTCGTGTTCTTGATTTCTTAAATTATTGGTTTTATCAAGATTAGTTATTTCATTATTGTTATTAATATTTTTATCAAAAATGGCGTTTGTTGTTTCTTCAATTTTTAGAGTAGATTTGTTATAAACCTCATATGCTCTACTTATAGAAGAATATCCAAGGAAAATTCCTTATTGAGTTTTTGATGTGAATTTTCCTAAGTAATCTTTAAAGTTTAAAATGTGTATATTGCATCCAAATACTTTTAATTATTTTATGTTTAGGATTTTATTAAAATAAATTTCATATAATATTTTATTTAAAAATTTATTTATTATAATTCTATTTTAGATATAACAGGTTGTATTAATGGCTTCATGCCAAAAATATTTAGGTAAATTGTATTCATTTAGCATTGTTCTTGCAGCTTCTTGTAAGGTTCTATTTTCAGATTCTACTAATCTATTTTGTTGTGGAGTTTTGGGGCATAAATATTCATGATGATAATCATTTTCTAGACATAAGTTTGTAAATTTTTAATTTTTAAACTCACCTCCATTATCACTTCTAATTTTTCTTAATTTTAATTCCTTTTTTATTTTCTATTTATTTGCAGAAATTATGAAATATTTCAAAAGTTTTATTTTTATGAGTTAAGAATTTTACCCAAGTATATTTGCAGTAATCATCTATTATAACTAAGCAGTAAAGACTTCTATTTAATGATTTAACTCCATAGGAATCGAATAAGTCTGAGTGTAATAATTTAAGTATTTTATTTATTTTGTTTTAGTTAGTTAGTTTATGTATTAATTTAATTTGTTTCCTTGTTGGGATTACAGATTTTATTTTCAGGAGTTCCTAATTTAGGTAGACCTCTAACTATACTATTTTTGTTTAATTTTAGTAAATTTCTAACATGGGTGTGAGTAAATCTCCTATGCCACAACCTTGTTTCATCTTGCTGTGCCAAAAGATACTTAGGTGAGGTTTTTGGTAGATTTATTGAATAAATATTGTTATCTCTAAATTCTTTCAATAATATGTTTAATGATTTAGTGTAACTTATTAGGCATTTAGAAGATAGAAATTTTACTTTAAATCCAGAATCATATAATTGACTTATAGTAAGCAAATTATAATAAAATTATTCAACAAGCAATACTTTTCTAATTGATATATTTGACTGTAATTGAATTTCTCCTATACCAATTACCTTTAGCTTCCATTATTTCCAAAGGCAATTGATCATAGCTTTTTGAATTTGATATTTGTGAATTTGTGTTGATCTCCAGTTATATGCCTTGAGCAGACGCTGTTCAAAATTTATTTGTCTAAAGTTTTGGATTTCTACACATAATGTAGGAGTTAGACTAATGTTTGGTTAATGAAATTTTAAGTATTTAAAATATTAAGTTTAATAATTTATTTGAGTTTAAGTTAAGTTAAAGTTTTAAAATTTTAATTAATCCTTTAGTTAAGTTTAAGTATTAAATTAATTAAATATAAATTTTGACTTTTAATTAAGTTAGGTTTAAATTTTAATTGATTTTGAATTAAATTTTTAATTAATTTAAATTAAGTTTTAATTAATTTTGAATTAAATTTTTAATTGATTTTGAATTAATTAATTTAGAATTAAGTAAATTTTGGTTTAACTAGCTCATATTTTACTGGGGTAGGTTCGGCCGGATCCACTAGGTCTAGTGCACCAAGTAGAATACACAAGATTCAGCTTAGACATGCCTTCGACGAAGTTTCCTTGGCATACTATCATCCCAACTCATTCCAATGCTATGTTATTATGGTTTAGAAAACCTTTTTAACTAATCATTCTAACTAAATAGAAAAGTAAACCTAATCCTAAGAATGCATAGTTGATTGATCAAGTAGGTTAAACAGTTTTTCTATTTACTCCTCCTGAGTCATAGCTTAGATATGGTCTATCTAAGAAATGAATTTGACTCTTAGGGATCAAATATTAGTTTGATTTAATTGATTTAGTTGAGCATGATTTAGGAACTCATGCTTGGACTTGGTTAAGCATCATCAAATATAGTGCACAACAGTTCAGTCGATTGATTGTATCAGTTGAACTGAGCAATTAAGTCTGATATATGTCTGTCCTGACTTTCTGAATTTATTAGTCTACTGATAGAATTTATCATTCGACTAAACTGTTGTGCACTATAGTCGTATTGTAGTAGTATTTGTAGTGGTATTGTTGCAAACCCTAGCTAATTTTAGGTTTTGGGATCTTTTACGTTCATTAGTCAATTAATATACCTTATCAATCGATTAATACTTCTATTTCAGCTTTACCTAAGTTAAATTCTCACTTTGCATGGTATCTTATTAACTCCAACCTTCCAGGACTTTACTCAGCATCTGGTAACTTTGATCTGTCGAGACTTCTCATTACTTAGTATCCGTTCAAGCTTGACTTGTGAGGACTTCACACCTCATCGCTAAGTGTCCTATCACCCATGACTCACTTAGACTTTCTGTCTTATATCAAGTGTCTGATCTTCCATGACCCACTTGGACTTTCTATCTTATGTCAATTGTTCGATCTTTCATAATCCACTTAGACAATCTTGTGTCAAATGCCTAGTCCTCCATAACTCACTTGAACTTCCCTTTTACCAACACCCCATATAACTTATGATTACCAAGTGTCTAATCTTCCATAACCCACATAGACGTCTCTCTTGACAACTTCTCGTTAGACTTCCCACTTCAAGTCAAATATCTATTCAACCTTGACTTAACTTCTCATGTCAATTCCCTATTGGACTTCTAACATCATCAAGTATCTGGTCAACCTTGACCCATTTGACTTCTTTACCATCGAGTATCAAGTCAATCTTGACCTACATGACATCTTACTGACATATGGATCAAATATTAAAATCCAAATTCGAGTGAACTCGAGCTCAGTCAACTTGGTCAACCTTGACCTGAGGTTAATTGTACCAACACAAGGGTAACCAATACTTGACAAGTAAGAAACTTGACATATCAAGGTTGACCTAGGCAAGTAAGAAAAAAAAATCCTAATAAGGCAAGTGAGAAAAAAAAAATCCTGATAGATCAAGGTTGACCTAAACAAGTGCGAATGAAGGCTAAACAGATCAAGGATGATTGATTGTCTAATAGGGAAAAAGCTTAAGCAGGTAAAAGGTAACTAGATGTTTGGCAAAGGAAAAAAAAACTAGGGGAGTAACTCTAAGTAGTGAAAAATCTTGGAAAAGTGAATTTCAAATAAGTGAGCTCAATAAAATAGATAAACTAAGTATTAAGCTTGTTTTGCATATTTGTCTTGCAGGAAGCTGGACATAGATGAAGACATAGAAGATTAGAGGGTGTTCAAAGATATATAATAGATATGAAATTATAACTATTATAACTGTATAATAATTATGAAATAGTAATTACTATAATATTAATAGGAATAAAATAAATATTTAAAAAATACATTGAAACCTGTTTTAATAATAAATAAAAAAGAATATCCTTTTAATTTTTTACTAAAAGATTTTATGGTTGTGTTTCCATATAATATTAAAAATAATAAAGTAGGTTGATGAATCAAACGATGAGTTGATTTTACGGGCAGAGAACTAAATAAAAAGTAGAGATTTAATGCCTGTCGTTTAATAGCTTACACCCTCTTAGTGAGACCTTTTGTAGATGTATGTAGTGTATCATAATTATACTGCTTAAATTTTATTAATGTTTACAGGTTTTAAATTTTAGAAATTATCACTGATTTTTTTCGGTTTTTACTGGTTCCTAAAAGGACTTGTTTTAGAATAAAATATGATCGAATTTTATTACGGACTTCCGATTGAACGGGTCCAATTGATCGGTTTGATCCTATTTTTAAAACACTGAAAAGACGAGAAACCGTCAAGAAATAAATTCACCGGTTTGGTTGGTGCGATTTCAGAAACAGTTTGAGCAAAACAACGTGCTGGACTTTAATCTAGTGTTGCGTAGTAAGAAAAAATATTAGAGTAAGCAGATACCAATCATGCGAAGAGCCCGTAGTGAGAGGAAGGCATTACATAGTGAGAGAAACATCGGCAATGGGGACGTATTTAAAATTATAAAATTATGCATCTAACTTTTAGATGGTTTAAAGATGCATTTAGAAAAAAAAAATTCCCTTTCGAAAGTCATGATGATGCTACATTCAAAAACAACATCAATATGTGACTATATTCAAGCTCAATATTCAAATCTTGACAAAGCCAATATAAAATACCTCCTTTATATACTAGTCACTATTATAAAGGCTAGTAGCTCAGTTAGTAGCCACCCATGATTTACTTCCTCCATGTTAGTCTTGGGACAGATTGGCGGGGGCGCTGGAGACGAGCGTATTCGTCTTTTGCCATAATATTCAAATTCAATATTAGTCGAGGAAAAAAAAATTTCTTCATACTGACCAACTATAATTTTCTGATTTATCTTTTCATATATAGTCATGGGGGCGACCGTTTAAAACTGCTAAAATAACGGATTCTACTTTTTACTATCATATTATATTCAAACTCAATATTATTATGATACTACATTTTAAAATTGAGTATCATTTTATTATAGTATAAATCTTAAAATTAACATCACAATGATGTTTATTTTAAAAATTAGTATTGTTCTTTCATATAACACCACTATAATTGACAGAAAGGATAAAATAAAAAATAATTAAGTATGTTAATGGTCAAGCTTGATCAATCCATATATTATATTCATCTCCAGTCATGATCAGATATCTAACTTTCATCTTTATTTTATACTCATCAAAGGATCAAATACTTATTCTCAGCTCTAAATTCATTCAATTGAATAACCTCTATACTATTTTTTTTCATTTCATGAAACTACCACCCTTAACAAAAACAAATTATAAAGGAAGAATAATTTTATTAACAATAATAAAAAATAATTTGTAGTTTATATTACTTCACCAACTTTTAATGTTATTTAACATCATTTTTGATACCGTATAAATTTTAAAATCAATATTACTATACTAATATATTTTAAAAACCAATATTAATACTAATTTTCAAATATCATCACCATACTATATTTAATTTTAAAGAACAGCACTTGTTATACTGGCTGATGATGAAATAAAAAAAACAGTTAGTGAATTTTGGATTTTATTTAGGATAAGAATTTTTTTATTATATATATTAATTATGTAATTAAATATTTAAGTAAAATATAGATACGAATAAAATCCGAATTACAAATTTTCATACTCAGATTATTTAATCTGATTAAAAAAATCATTCCGTCCCGTCGTCATTATCGGGAAATTTAAAAGATGAGTGTGTTTTTCTAAAAAAATTGAGGGCAGATCGTCTAGTTAAAAAATAAAATAAAATACGAGAGCATAATTAAAATTATAATTTTTCCTTAAATTTAAGGTCTCCTAATTATAGTTTAAACATGCCTTTTGATGAATTACTGAAGAAATACCACTGGGGAGCTGACTGAGACCTACAAAATTTGTACAAAAGTCAACTTAGTTCATTACAATCTGGACTTAAATTTGTACCTTCTGTGCATCCATACATGAGAGAGAATCTCTCCTCGTGCATTTGTTCACATTTTTAATGTATGTGAATCAATATAAGTCAACAAAAATATCTTGAAACTTTCAATATGAGACTAAAATCTCATTCACAATAAAATCTCTTTTTTCTTCCATTTCTTCTCCATTCACTTATATTTAACAACTTCAATATAGGAAAAAAAAAACTTTCTAAAATAAATGTCATCCAATAATTATCAAATTTAATATATGTGTCTAAAAATTAATTATGTTTTGGTAAAAAAAATATATTTAATTATAAATTGTAAATAAATAATAAAATTTTTAATTATATATCAATTGAAGGATTTATCCCCTTGGATAATTATAATTATATGTGTAAAAAATGAACAATTATTAATAATGCCTTTATCTATTTATAATTAAACAACGTTTACGAAATTATTGTTTTGGAGTAGTCCTCCGTCGTAATTAATCCCTTCCGGTTGTCGGCTAGTGGAAGGAACGGGAGTCTCCGCCGCCGGCACTGTCTTCCTCCTTTTAGTAGACTGACCAGGCGAAGCAGGCGCTGCCGCCTTCGTCCTCGGCGAATGATCAGCGTCGTCGTCGACGGTTTCGTCGTCCTGCAGGTGAGCGCAGTTGATGAGGTGGGGGAAGTTGAGGAGGGCGCGGGAGCCGCGGATGCGGAAGGCGGCCCGGTCGTAGGCCCGCGCCGCCTCCTCGGCGGTGTGGAAGGTACCCAGCCAGACGCGGGCGCCGGCGCGGGCGGGGTCTCTGATCTCCGCCGCGTACTTCCCCCACGGCCTCCGGCGCACCCCCCGGAAGTTCATCCCCCTCGGCTGCCGCAGCACCCGTTGCCGCGCTGGCAATGGCGGTGCAACTGCTTGCGCGGTGGCGATTTGATCGCCGTCGTGGTCGTCGTCGAGGAGGTAGCTACGAATTGTGTCGAGGAAAGTGAGGTGGTGGTGGTTGGTCGAATCCAATGGCATGTCGGTTTCCATCGATGGCATGGATCTAGTTTAAGAGAAATTAGCGATGGATTTAATACGGGGCATTGGTGGGGATGAGGACGCAATCTAAACTATATATAATGGATAAAATTACAAGAACGTACATGCATCTAATTAAAAATATATAGAATATCGAGTCGGCTTCAGGTGCATCGAAGCTTCCTGACATGGATGACGCTGATGCGTGATCGGTTATTGGCCAAGCCACCACGTACATGATTTGCACGTGTGGAAAATTTGCACGTATATATTGTCAAGGACCTTAAAAAAATCAGCTACGGAAGAAACTTCTTCGTACATGCTCAATATAATTTTATAAAAGATATAAGTTCAAAATATTTGTGAGTTAACCATTCTTTATCATTTATTTGTGTTTTTTTATTTATTTTGGTGGGCGATAATAAATTTTTTTGAAATCTAATTCGTCATCGATCTCCTTAAATAATCGGATTGTAGATTACCAAAAATAATAATAAATTAATAACTATCTATTTAAGATGGAGATTGTAAAGCTTTTCTATTTAAAACTTAAAAGGATACACTATCGCTCGCATGCTGATGGTCACAGACATACATGGCTCAAAATCTTCATATAATTCCTCAGCAATCATTATTTCTTAAATTAGTGGTTAATAATAGTCGAGTAGTTGATATTCATGTGGATGACTATAATTAATTATCAGCCAGTCGGGATTAATGACTGGAACAATGATTTAAAAAAAATATATGATCACAATCTCCACATATGTATACTCTTAACCTCATATGATGGTCTATCATCCTAATATGATTCATTTATATATTTACCTATCTACTCTTAACCTCATATGATGTCATTAATAATTCATCTCAGGAGAGCAACTAAAACTTCTAAAAGTTCATACATAATCTTAACTTGATGACCATATTTATTTAAGGCCATAAAATGAACATAAAAGAAAACACCTACTTGCCGATCGATATCAACCAGAAAAAAAAAATTAAAACAACAAGATGGCTTTCAAAAACTAACAATCATGGCATTTTCCCACCAGGATGGAAAGGTGCGTTTTTTTAAGAGAGACAAAATATTCAACGGACAATGAGACTCGACGAGATGTTAGACCGGTTCCGTTAATAAATCGATTGTAGAAGGTAGGAGAAAAGCGATAATTTAAGAGGTTAGTGGGACCAAGTAAAAGATTGGTGGAGGACAGTTGATCACTTGATCTCACGTGCTTCCTAGAAAAGGACGCATCTACGAAGCTTCACTAGCCCAACTACTCCATTCAAAAAAATCCTATCATTACAATTCCAAAGTCAAGTCAATTGATCAAAATTAGGCTGCACAATAACTAAAAATTTATTTCTTTTGGAGTTGACTAATTCTGAAAGCCCTCGTGAAATTTTTTACTATACACCGAGATAAATAAAAAAATACTCATAAAAATTTATCCATACTGATATAAAAAAAAATACTCATATAAATTTATCCAAACAATCAGTATTTGTAAAGTTATCATTTCACTAAAAAAAATCTATGCAATATGTTGTAACTAATTAAGATTTAATTTTTAGATATTTGATTAATTACTTGAAGGTTCTAACGGATACTATTATCTGGGAAAAAATATAAAAAAATAGTTTTATTCTTTATTAACCGATTAAAAATTCTTCCATTAATGCATCAATTCAATAATATAATACTATACGAAGAAGAAAGATTCGCTAGTTCAAGAAATTTGATATTCAGGAAAGGCGGCTCCAATATAATTACGATATATAATAAAAAAACACTATACTTATTTTTATTTAATTGATGTTCTCATCAAAACAAACCACTATATTCGGAACGTAGCCAGAATCTAAATTTATCTAGGGCTCATCGTGGATATATAATAAATTAATTGATTCAAAAATATAAAAAAATGATTATTAATTTTTTAAAACTATAGAACAATAGTTTATAATATTCAATACATTCAAAAATTAAACCATAGAGCAAAAAATACTATTGAAATTGTGCTCTTTGATTCTTCTTATAATCAAACTCATTAATTATTATATCATTATCAATTTTTTCAACCAACTCCCGTTCAATATAGATGATCATAAAATATGCTAAAACTCATCTTCTATCTTGTTACGAAGTGCTGTTTTAACAAGTTTCATAGCTGAAAATGCTCATTCTGTTGTTGCTGTAGAAATGGGAACAATTAAAATAAGGCGAATTAACCTATCAATTAAATAAATATATTAGATTTAATATATAAGTAAATGATATAATTATAATGTATAAACTATAACAAATGAGAAAAAAATCACCTGTCAATCAAATTGTAGATTCCCAACTTATTTGTTTCAACTAATCTTCGACATAATTCAAAAATAGTTGATAAATTTTGAAATCTTTCATGGCCAACAACATCAAACTTATAATGATCCAATTGCATTCTTAAGTGGTGCAAATCTTGTGCATCAAAATAAAGAGGATAGAATTTCTCAGTAAGTCGATAGATGTGATCAACATTAAGAAGCTTAAAATTTTCTTTAGGTTCCAAAGCACAGCTAAGCCTAAGAAGCTCCACTGCCTCATCATTGAATCTACTATTAAGTTCTTCGATTTGAAAATATATTGCAGCAACAAATACATCAAATCAATAGTGGTGTTCAACTGTAATTGAGTCATATTGTTGACAAGAACGACCTGTAGCAGATTTATAACGAGCTTCCATATGTGGTATTTCAATGTCATATTTGGCACAAACTTTTTTCACATAACTAAGTAGAATAACAAAACATTTTTCTCTCAAAGTATGAAGTAAAATTTTAGTAGTTGAAACAGAGCTCATTGCATTTAAAATATCTAGAGATTTCTCCTTTGCAATGCTCTACAAAGCAGATTTGTTATCCCCATTATTTTTTTACATCAAGTGTAATATGAATATGAAATCAAAAGACTAGCTTCATTGCAATCAACAAACCACTATCTTCACCACGGAAGGAGTTAGAAGACCCATCAACCACCATCTTTTCAAACACGGTAATCACAGAGCTATACATATCAATCATGCAACAAATTGAGTTAAAATTATAACTCCAACGAGTCTTTCCAGGTCGTAGTAAATTGTCAATTTGATTACATCCTCTACCGGTATCACGTTCACCAGTAGCTATCATATGTGCAACTTCAATTCTTTGAGAAGAATGTAACTCAGCATGACGTTTAGGAGATGCATTAATGAGATTACGAATTGAATTCAATTTTGAAAAGAATAACCAAATGGATACCTCTTTTTCAGCAGTTACAGTTAATGCTAGTTGAAGTCGATGAGCGAAACAATGTACATAATATGCACATGAATAATCTTTTAAGAAAAGATCTTGTAATTCATTCCAAGAACCACGTATATTGCTAGCACCATCATATCCTTATCCCTGTATATTATGAATATACAAGTTATAATGACCAAGAGCATCAGATATTTCTTTTTTAAGTGTTACAGCAGTTGTATCAGTTACATGTACAATGGCGAAAAACAGCTCTTGTAAAAAACCATCAATATACACAAATCTCAATACAATAGTCATATCCGCTCCTTGTTAAATGTATCTCTTGCTTTATCAACTAAAATGCAAAATTTTGCATCCCCAATTTCTCTACGAATCTTGGTTCTCACTTGATTGACAAGAATATTTAAGATATCTTTCTGAATATCCGGTGGAGTATACTTTGCATTTTTTAGGGCTTTCTCTAAGACGATGCTCCCAATACTCTCATTCATTTTCCTTATAAATTTTATCATCTCAATAAAATTTCCACGATTATTAGAAGATGGAGACTCATCATGCCCTCTAAATGCGCATGCTTGCAAAGTGAGTCGTCGAATGTTTTCAATAGTCGTTGTAAGCCGCAATCTGTTCTTCTGCTTTTCTTCTAAAGATTGTGCATTCATCACTTTGTCAATATGACGAAGTATATTCATCAAATTATCAAGATATTCCACAGCATTATTATGTGGTGAAGTATTGCATCCCATATGCATCAAAAATGTGCATATATCCCCATTATTAACTCACTTCTAATATTTGTCCGCTCGGGATGATCTAGTGGCTAGTGCATGAGGTGTTGTCACCATGAGGTTTGGGGTTCAAATCTCAGCAAAGCCGAGATAAAATGTCTCCCTTATGTGCTAGCTAGTCACTATTCCAAATGCTAGTAGCCCGGTTAGTAGCCGCCCGTAATTTACCTCCTCCGTGTTGGCCCTGGGACGGGTTGGCGAGGGCGCTGGGGGCGAGTGTATTCGCCTTTTGCCACCATGAATTGCGAGGATGCTCATGTTCAAACAAGAAGCATGGAAAGTAAAATGCAACATCTTTTGAAGGAGAGTACTCTAACCAAGTAAATTTTTTAAATCAATAACTTTGAAATCGTCGATTTTGTCTTCTAAATTTGGTCAGTGGTACTCATTCTTAATAGGTTGATATTGTCCCATCTTAATATAAGCTCGTCTGATTTCATCCCTTTGCTTAATAGAATATTTCCATATCGGAGTATGTAATGTTGGATTAGGCTTAAAAGAACTAATATCTACTTGATTACTGGAATTTGATATATCAATATTGGATGGAGAATGTCCTTGACTTGTAAATATTTGCTTTTTTACTTTAAAAAATGAATTGATAGTTTTTCTTTTCTTTATTTCCTGAATTTGCTAAATTAAAGTGAATAAATACAAAAATTATATAAAGAAATACTCCTTAGTGATCAATCTAATATAACATGATACGAAGCTCTACTTCCTAATATCAAGCAAACAATAAAGAAAAAAAATAATTATATAAATAAAACTAATCTAATTAATTAATAAATCTGTTAATAAATTTAATTAATTTATTAAAAGAAAAAATAGTAGTTGACTCGTACAGATAATATCAAAAGAAAATATACCTAGGCGATGACCGCATCGATATCGTGTGTTATTCAAGAGAAGGGATGTCGCGCTTGTACTCGTCGAGTCACTGCCGAACACATATACAGGACATGAATATAAAATATCATGTGAATGATAATGTAAAGATCTTCAAGAAATTAAGAAATTAAGTCACCGAGAAAGGAGCTTGAAGGAAATTCATTCTAAAGATGATCAAAATTAAAATTTTTCGCACCTACGGCTCTACAGATAAGAGGAATAATAAGGGGGTGGGGGTACGACGGCACCTGCGGCTTTGCGGATAAGAGGAAAAATAAGGGGTAGCGTGCGTGGAGTTTATAACATGTATTTTAGAATTTTAATTTAAAAAATAAAAAATTTGATTTAATGGAAAGGGCAGGCGGGAAATAGGAAATAATTAAGGAAAAAAAAAGATATATGGCTGTTTTTTTTTTAAAATTTTTTATTTTCTAAAATTGGTGGGGCTGTAGCCCACCCTAGCCGCTCCGCCTTAATTTTGTTTCAAACACTATTCTGAGCTTTGCTAACAATACTAACACTCTTGCTTCAGCGCTTCTGTAACTCGATGGAAGTTTGTCATAAAAAATTTTCAACTCATAAATCTGATTTGAGAATTCTGAAACTTTAACAGCAGAAAGAATGAAGCTTGTATTGTGCATCAGCAAAGTAAAAATGCTCGAGAAACAGAACAGAAGGCAGTGCCTTTTGCAGCAATTAGTATAAGAACAGGAGACGACTGCTCCTAATTAACACACTGTTTTAACATCTAGACAGCTTTTGATGGATATACAAGGTATTATGACCTATATATCAAACACTTCACACGTCATCAAACAAAGAGGCAGCAACAAACTGTAGATGTGGACGATCGAGCAAATTTCTCACTGGATGTTGTTAGCACTCAAGAAAATCAAAGACATAAATACACTCCTTTAAGATACTCCCCTACACCTGTTCAGTTTTCCAGGCATGTAGTATCAAAGAAAAGCCAAGGCTTTGCAGGTGAGATTGCTTCAGAAGTTGTGATGTTGCAGACCAAGGTAAGAACTTTTCGGCCGAGAGGCATGTGTGGAACATGAAGACTGCATTGGCGTTGGGGGGACCGAAAAGCCAACTGTGAACATCCCAGAACACCTCGACGGGAAGGCCGTCGACTAGGATAGTTTGATTACCGCGAAATTTCCACGCGAGCCGCTTGATCTGCATTACCCTTTTATTGTCGATGCATATCTCGAGGCATGGATCCTTGACGCCGACGGTGTCGCACTCTATTGAAACATCGTGAAAATTGCCGTTGTTGCAGAATTGAGCTTTCGTCGAATAGGAATTCCTGCCGTAGATGTGCTCTCTCTTGGCTATGAATGCTGCGCTTGACGGGCCAGGGACGGCGTTTGTCTTCTGACTGGTTTCGTGGGTCAGATCGCCGAGCAGGAGGACTAGCTCATGGTCGACGACGACGGCGACGTAGTAGCACTCTAGTGGCTCAGGCCCCGATCCGAACTTGGCGGCGGAGAGATCCCAAAACAGGTTGATCTTGCCTTCCTCCACGTTCAAGCTCTTGAAGCCCTTTCTCTTGGAGAAAAGCCACGGCTTGATCTCTAATTTGCAGGGCGACTCGCCGGCTAACTCATCGATTTCGATGCTGAGGCTTTGGCCCATCAGGCTCTTGCTCCATGTGACCGTGATCAGGGACGGACGGCCGAAGAGCTGCGCTTGGTAAAGACAAGTTACGAGGTTCTGGGCGGACTTGCTGTTGCCCCTCGACGACGATGAAGAGTCGGAGACCTGGACTCCGCTTTCGCCGAAGCAGGAAGGAAAATCCCTCATCCTGATGCCTCCGACCATGGAGCTTCTTGCTTCGCAGTCACAGTCTCTTCATCTGATCAAGAACTCAACGACTCAGCACAAACAATTCCCAAGGCTTGTCCTTGTCATAAGATCATGTCAAACGACTGATAGTATTACATCAAAACACTCTCAATTGACGACCTCATGATTCTAAAATGAAGAAATAACCAAAATCTCAGTTTCAGAAATAGCTATAGTTTCGAGAAAGAGAAAAAAATAAAAGAAAGAGTACAAGTGGGAAGATCACGATTCCACAAACACACTCAATGAACAAAATCATTTATCTAACTTCTTGCTTAAAGCAGACGGAAACAGAACGGCCAGAGACTTCTCTGGCTCAAACGATGAAGAACAAACAAATTATTACCTACGATTGGTTAAAGATGCTTTGAGATGAATAAACAACAACACAAGAGTTGGGATTTGGGAGTAGCTTACCTCAGACCATGGCCTGCTTTCTGTGAGTGCAGTGATTCGAGGACAGAACAGAGGTGTTGCTTCCTTCGGGAGGCAAAAGCCAAAAACCAAAGCCGATGGGAGAAGCAACTGAAGCAAGGTTGGATTGTGGAACCAAAAAAAAACTGAATTGGAAAAAGGTAAAGGTGAGACTGTCAAAGGCAAAGGAGACAAAGAGGCAATCGTCACTATAGCAGCAAACGCCTCCGCTCCCATCTCGTGCATCTGTAGTTATTACTCGCAGCAAATTGCAAGCTTTCCATTCCCCACTTGCTCCTGTTTCCCTCTCTCTCGCCTCTGGGAAACACTTTCACAGGCCACAGCCAGTGTTTTCACTTCGATCAGAAGGAACCGAGAAGAGGGAGGGAGGGAGGGGCCTTCTTTGCGAGTGAGAGCAACACAAGGCACATGAACGCATGAGCAGATCCCAACAAAAGCTTTATTGCCGTAGAATATAAACCGGCATCATGCCATTGCCTGTAACTTAACGACAATCAATGAAGCCCAAACGTTTGCTTTAATTGATCTTTTATGTTTCTTTTTCTTTTTTTAATTAAATATACAGGAGGTGATGATGCATGAGCATGAAGTTGAGGAGTTATGAATGTGTGTTGTTTATCAGAGAAGATAAAGAAATGCAAACCTGAAACCTCATTGGAAAATGGAAATTGGAAATGTAAACAAAGAAAATTATTATTTCGGAAAGAAAAATGAGTATTTTTTATATGACCTTTTGACATTTTGTCTCCATTTTTTTTTTATTTTTTTTTTGCCTGTCTGACAACTGGTCTTTAGTTTCTTGCCAAGTAAACGAAGGATTTCAAAATTGATGCGGTGACAGAGAAGGGTCCATTCTATAGGAGGTTAATTGTCACAAGGGAGATTAAAGTTAAGGCTGTTAATATTTTGGTATCATATGGGTGAACGGATGAGAATTATATTGACCGATCGGCCAATCAGGCCCCCGACTAGGGAAGAAGGTTCCTACCTTTGACTCGGGAAGGTGCGTCAAACAGCCGACGCTCAATGAGGTATTGGACGCCAAGAGGGAGGAGGAGATGATATGCAGAATCCCTACCGAGTAGCTACCCTGCTCGCCCTGACGACAGGACTCGGTACAGGCACAGCGGAGTTCCGGTCGAGCGGACGACACATAGGCGCAACGGAGTTCCAGCCGAGCAGGTGAGACACAGGCACAATGGAGTTATGGCCGAGCGACTAACCCGCTCGATCTAGCGACGAACCCACTGTATGGTCTCTCGGCATCTTTTTGGAAGTTAGTGTCGCTTACACCAGGCATGGTCGACAAGGAGATCGTACGACAGAAGCTTCCACTGTCACATCAAAGATATGTTCGACTTGTTAAGGTATTGTGTCAGGGTCATTTTACTGACAAGTCTTTTTAGAGGAAACTTGGGGAAGTGTGCTCGCCTGGGGAAGTGTGCATGCACGTTACAGGAACTCTATATAAAGAAGGGGTCCAAGTATCGGCGAAGGTATGCAATATACATTACTTGTGATACAACGTTCATTCTTGTTGCAACACCTTCTACATCATCGTCGAAGACTGACTTGAGCGTCGGAGGGCTAATGTCAGGGACCCCTTCCCTGGCTCGGCACTGAAGTTATTTGTTTTGTAGGGTGGAGCGGAGTCTACGGGTAGTCAACGAGAGCGCCACATCCCCAACTTTCTATCTCATCGACTTTCAGACAGGATCATATTGGTGTCGTCTGTGGAAACGCAACCTGCATCCATATTGAGAAGATGGAGGACGCTGGACGACTCACTACTGTGACGCTCACCAAAGAGGAGCTTGACATGCTCGTGCAAGCCCGAGGGCCAAAGATGGTCGAGCAACAGCAACATCAGGCATTGGCCGATCGACAAACACAGTAGCTAGCGACGTCGACAGCAGGAGGGCGAGCAGGATTCGAAGACCGATCGAAACAAGTTTTCATTTAGGGGCAGAACAGGGGGTCGACCGGCCCAACCCCGAAGGAGGGGACCAGCGTGACTCCTTTCCACTTGGTATACGGCGGCGAAGCAGTCGTCCCCGTAGAAGTCGGAGTAGAATCCGATCGGATGCAGTACTACGATGAAGGAAATGTCGAACGGAGACTAATGGAGCTTGACATAGTGGACGAAACGCGAGCTAAAGCAGCTGTTCAACTAACAGATTACCGGCAACGGATGAAACAGAACTACAATCGGAGGGTGATCCCGAGATCCTTCAAGGTTGACGATCTCATGTGGAAGAAAATGAAGTCGATCGGCGACGTCACCAAGCTCGAGGCCCCATGGGCGGGACCTTTTAAGGTCGTACAAAAGTTCTGCTCAGGCGTCTATTACTTGGAGGATAAAGGAGGAAGGCAGCTCGAGCCGATGTGGAGTGTGAATCATCTCCAACCCTACAGGGCTGGGTGAGAGCTGCGCGAGTGAATATATGTATTTTTGTATATTTCCTGAATGCAGGGCAAATATGAATAAAAACGAGGTACGTCACTCTTGATCTGAGTCCATCAACGGTCGAGCGGTGACTTTAAACCCTCGTCTTCATCAACGGTCAAGCGGCGACCTTAAACTCTTATCTTCATCAACGGTCGAATCGCGACTTTAAACCCTCATCTTCATCAACGGTTGAATGACTACCTTAAACCCTTGTGTTCACCAACGGTCGAGCGGTGACCTTAAACCTGTTGGGACTGGTTGGGCGGCTTGAAGGGGGGTTGAATAGCCTACACAAAATAAAGCAAACTCTTCTCGGACTTTTAAGGTAACACTTGCATAAATAATTAAAGCAATAAACTAAAAAGAAGGGGCAAAGAAGTTTACTTGGTTACAACCGGGAAGGTTGTTAACCCAAGGAAGTTGAAGTGCAATAGATATCTCCTTCAGGCGGAGAAGCCTCTTACAACATTCAAGCACA
>JBBMJZ010000081.1:8091917-8105449 GCA_037833815.1 Zingiber zerumbet | reverse complement strand
AACCCAATAAGACCTGACCCAAATCTGATTTTTTCGTGTTCGGTTCGGGTCGTGTTTTCGTGTCGGGTTAGAAATTGTCACCCCTACGAGAAGCTAAAATAAATAATGGATAGCATATTTGTACTCCTTGCAACCTCAAAAATCCACAGAACTTGAAATGGGTGCAATCTGAGATTTCTATGTCCATCAGTGGGTTTCGGTCCAAATCCACTAATGGACCTACAGACCTCAGATTGCACCCATTTCAAGTCCTATGGATTTTTGAGGTTGCAAGGAATTGGATAGTGTCGTCCATTGCATATTTTGACTGATCTAGAGGTGTTAAAATATTATAGAAAAAATCAGTTAAAACAATCCAACATGGGCATGATATGGTTAATATCAGGTCCATGTTGGGCCTGATATGAACCATATCATACCCATATTGGGTTATTTTAGCTGATTTTTTTTATCATATTTTAACACCTATGGAGAAGTTGAAATATGCGATGGACGACACCGTTATACTCCTTGCAATCTTAGAAATCTACAAGACCTGAAATGAGTCCAATCAGAGGTCTCTAAGTCTATTAGTGAGTTTTGGTCAAAATCCACTTATAGACCTAGAGACCTCAGATTGGACTCATTTTAGGTCCTGTAAATTTCTAAGGCTGCAAGGAGTCCAACGGTGTCGTCCATCACATATTTTGAGTTCTTCGAAGGTGTTAAAATATTATAAAAAATACGTTAAAATCTAATCCCGTGGGCCTGATATGAAATAATATCAGACCTATATTATGCTTTGCATGCATGCATATCTCCTAAAGAGTGAGAAAAGAGAAGATGGGAGGAAAAAGAAGAGAGGATGTTTGCATTGAAGAGAAGGAAGCAAAAAAAAAAAATTGCATGCATAAAGAAGAGGAAAAAGATTAACAAATGATTGAGGGGTAGAACGGGGAGAATAGAACATTAAATATGCTATTTGTTAAATATCAAAGTATGGTACGTCTTTTAGTTCATTCACAAATCTAAGTGTGTCTTTTGGTAAATTATCATAATTTTTATATTATTTAAAAATAAATAAAATTGCATATGGATTGGAGTAATCTGAAATTTTTGTGATTGTGACATAGCAATCCTCTTTACAAAAAATTATTAAAAAACATTATAATTTTAATATTTAAAATATTCTTTTACATTCCACTTTAAAATAATTTTGACAAAAGCTATTGGACATTGTACTTGAGCAAATTTCAATATTATTCATATCACATATTCAATTTTTATCATATTTAAATCCTATAACATATTCTTAAAATACCTCTTTTTCTTTCTAGGTCCACAATTAATTCAAACAAAATTGACCCAAAAATTTTTGAATCACTTGAAAATAAAATAATATATTCTTTAAAATTTCTTTAATATATCTATGTCTTCATTTCCAAATTTGATAGCTGAAAGTAATAAATTTTAAAATTTATAAAGATTTAATTAAATTTATTATAAGCCTATTATAAAGTCTAGATAATGATACTCATTAATTAATACCACTAATAAATTTATAGAATTCTTCTGATTCAAAAAATATTAAACTTTTAAATTTTTAAATAAAATAAATTCATCATCTAAGTTTAGACAAAATTAAAATTAACAAAATTCTAAATAATTTTAAATTAAAATCAATATATTTTTGAAAATATCTCCAATATATTTATAGTCTCATATCTAATTTGATATCTACCTAGTACCTATAAAAAAAAACGAGAAAGGATATTTTAAAAATATAATATGTGATTTAGGTATTATCAAAAGTGAGATAATTTCATTGACATCAAAACTTATTTACACGGTTCAATAAAATACCAAAAACTAATTATTTATTTTATTTAAAATTTGACTACTAAAATCGGATCTCTAGAATATTTATTTTATATATAATTTAAATTCTTATCCTCTTAATATTTTACCATCCCATCACACCACACCCATGGGCCGTGGATATTTATTTATTTTGATAATCTAGATATTAGAATTTCACTGGACTTATCCTTCCTCATTCATCTATCAAATAAATCCGACATATAATTTATATGCTCTCAAAGACCGAGACCGACTTTCAAAATGTTTTTCTGTGGCTATATATGTATATATATATACAACACAACACATAAGTCACCTTCGTCTGGGCGTTATTTCCTTTTTACCACGTATAACTCACCTCCGACACATCAAACAAGAATTGCCCGTTCAAATTAGCACAAGAATCACCACCACTAACTCATCCTCGCGCAGAATAAGAATCCACAAAGTAATCCAATGGCCATTCCACACCTCAAAATTTCACTAACAAAGTCAGCAGCTAAGACGGTCGGCTCGGTTCTGAAATTCTGATAACAAGAACAAGCCAAAGAATTTGACAACTGAGAGAACTTGAAAAAACAGCATATGTTTGGATAGAGAATCATTTCAGAAAGGAATCAGCTTCTGGGGCAATTTGTATCAGCCTTTTATCTCTAAATAACTCACCACTTGGTGATCATTAGCATATCGAACATTTGAATCCATCAAACGCACAGAGCGATCTTTCCAGGCTGAGACGATAGAGTGGGAGACACCACTTGTAGATTCTACAGAAAAGAATCTGTCAATAGAAACCAAGCAAAAGAGATTCTGCTGATTGAGTGGGCTTTTGTTCATCAACAGTATCATATTTCTGGAAACCAAGTGTGAGATGCTGCATGGAACATCCTACAGAGAAACATTAGCACAAGTTAGATGAGTCCTGTTGGAGCAGATGCACAAAGATGTTGTTGGCTACACACTCAAATGTAATCGAAATAAAAGATCAAGAATGTGACAGCTGCAAAAAGAAAGTATCCTCCTGATGTTTTTAAGTTACCACACAAAATGTTTGGTAGAAGAAAAAGTACTTTAAAGAAATGAAACAAACAAAGGTCAGGGTGGACAACATTGAACGAATTAATGTTATGGTGTGTTTACTGAGGCGGATGGATTTTAAATTGGCTAAAGAAGATGAGTCATAGTGATCTTTCCCTCAGTATGTGGGGATACACACTTCAAACTTTGACACATTCTAAAACAAGTATCCTCAAAAATCTATAGAAAGATACGGAAGGGTAAGCAATTGAGTCAACTGCTTGTTTATGAAACACCCTTAGAAATTCGTGGTATTACTTCTACTACTTAAAAGAGAATAAAGTGTTTGTTTTCAAAGATGCATTATTTCTTGAGAAGGAACACATTAAATGAGACTCAACGGAAGGAAGATTGAGCGCTTAAAGAGGTTCAAGTTGACCAAAAATAGAAGTATAATTTGAGGAAGCTATTGAGAAATAGTTACGAACAATTGTCAAAAGCTCACTACTTGAGATGCAAGGGCCATATAGGTTCAAAAGGGTTTGTTGTGAGCCTAAGAGATTTGAATCTTAAACCTTCTTCTACTATAGTGATATGCTCCTTTGGAGGATGTTGAACATAGAACTTATCAGGAAGTGATATTGGATATTGATTTTGAAAAATGAAAAGAAGCCATGAAAATTGAGATGGACTCTATGTGTGTCAACGGAGTGTGAACTTTGGTTGATTCACTTGAAGGGGACCTATTGGGTGCAAATAGATTGACATGGATGATAATGTACAAAGATATAAGGCTAGGCTCATGGTGAAAGGATATCATTAAAGAAAATGATCATTGGGTGCAAATAGATTGACATGGATGATAATGTACAAAGATACAAGGCTAGGCTCATGGTGAAAGGATATCATTAAAGAAAATGGGTTGGCCATGATGAGATCTTTTAACTTGTAGTCGTGATAAAATTCATTCAAATTCTAGTTGCAATTATTGTATATAATGATTATGAGATAAACATATGGATGTCAAAAGTGCTTTCCTTAAAAAAATTGGTAGAGGATGTGTATATGACACAACCTAATAATTTTTTCGGTGTTCTAAAATGCAGGCTAGGCGGCCGCCTAGGTGCTCGGTGTTGGCGCAATTTTTCTTGGTCAAGGTTGACTAATTTGACTAAGCTTGAGTTGGCTCAAGCTTGAGTCTTGATGTTTGACAATATATGGAGATTGCAGCTGCAATTGTTCGTATGGAGATTGATGGTAAAGTTTGACCAAAAGTCAAGTGGGTCAAGGTTGACTGGATACTTGATTAGGAAATCTTAACTAGAGGTTAGACAACGACAAGTATAATGGGTAGGTTGGCAGAAGATGAAAAATCCAAGTGGATCAGTGTTGACCGAACACTTGGTATGGAAAGTCCCGGTGAGTGAAGTCGGGCAGTGAGGAAGTCCTAGTGAGTGAAGCTAGGCAGATGGAAATCCTGATGAGTGAAGCCAGGTGGAAAGTCCTAGTGAGTGAAGTTAGGCAGTGAAGAAGTTCTAGTGAGTGAAGCTAGGCAGTAGGAATCCAGGTGGGTCAAAGTTGACCGGACATCTAGTGAGTGGAAGTCCAAGTGGGTTATGGATGACCGGACACTTGGGACGAGATGGTAAGTCCAAGTGGGTCAAGGTTAACCGAGCACTTGGCACGAGGAAAAAAGTCCAAGTGGATCAAAGGGTTGACCAGACACTTGGTGATGAAGTCCGAACAAGTCAAGGTTAACCAGATGCTAGGCAATGAGGAGTTCCGACATGTCACAGTTGACCGAATGTTGAGTTTGGTAACCCTAGACTTGAGTAAAGCAAGTTAGGATTGGTCAATCGATCAGGTGATCGATTGAACCAGATCCTAATAGTTGATCGATTGGGAGAGTGCTGTGAGCAAAGGCAACCCAATCGATCAGTTGATCAATTAGGGGAAAATCTCGCGAGCACAGAAAGGTTCCTAATCCATTAGCCAATCGATTGGGCTACTCCCCAGTTGATCGATTGAGGCTAGATTTCTCGTAATAACGCGAGGAAGCCGGAATCGATTGGGATATGACCGTTGCACATGTTGTGAGCTTTGGACGGCTGAGATCACTTGGATCTGACGTGGAAATCGATTAAGAATAGACGCAATCGATTGGGAGCCCTAAAAACGTAGATATAAAGGCGATGACGAGTTCAAACGAAACATTTTCTTTACACCATCTTCTCTGCTAGTTCTTGGAAGCTTAAGGCTGAGGTGCTGTTGCACTTCCAAGCTTACAAGAGGCATTCACAAGTAACAAGAGATCAAGCAAGAAGGTTTTTCACTTGTATTTGTGTATTTACTTCTAGTTTCGAGTTGTATCTTGTTGTGTTGTACGAGGTTTCTCCATCTCCAGATTGTTCTGAGAATGAGTGTTTTTGATAGCGGAGGGTGTGCTCATGTGTGGATCCTTAGATTAGTTACCTCATTTGGAGGTGGATACAAAGTAAATCCTTTGTGTTAGCATTAAGGAGTTCGCTTCAAGTTTATCTACTATAAACCATCATCATCGAAGCAAGCTATTCACCCCCCCCCCCCCTTCCCATCTAGCTCCGAAGTGTCCCAACACTCAGTAACCACCAACTACACCGGAAAGGTGTTGGGTGGCCAGTCGCCTAGGCGGCCTTGTGCGACGCTAGCTGACCCTGTGTGGCGCTAGCGTGAAGGAAATTTCCTTTTTTTCGTTTAAAACTCTAAATCCTATCATTCAATTGATTCATCTGCCTCTCATACCGATTCGACTACCGATCACCTCCACCGGAAGCATTTGCTCGATTGGTAAGTTTTTTTGTAATTTACTGCAATCTAAGCGTTGCACAACGCATCTGACGCTGCTAGAAGCGTTGCGGCACGTGTCCGATGCCGCCAGAGTCGTCGCAATGTCACTGACATTACCGATGTTTTTTTTAAATTTATTTATGATTTATTTAATTCAAACAACTCCTCACTTAAATCGGATAATTCGAATAGACTTTTATAAATCATAATTAAATTATCCCAATAAATTATATACAAAATATATTTAAAATTAAAATCATTTTATAAATTTTATTAATTTATTTATATTCTAATAGTTTTATATTTAAAATTTAAAATTATAATAAATATTATTAATTCATTTATATTGATAATTTTATATTTAAAATTTAAAAATTCTAATAAATTTTAGTAATTAATTTATATTCTAATAATTTTATATTTAAAATTAAAATTTTTTCATAAATATTATTAATTCATATAAATTATATTTATATTCATAATTTTATATTTAAAATTAAAAAATTATAATAAATTTTATTAATTCATATAAATCATATTTATATTATGATAATTTTATTTTACTATTTATATTTTTTTATTTATTGATTTCAATGGTCTTAATCTTAATCATGTCAAATACAACAATTTTATCAACTCGAAAGGATATTGCTCGGAGTTATGCAACATGTTCAGATTCTAAAAATCCAAATATTTTATATATAATTATATCTTAATTATTTTTATATATAATTTTTTCTTACACTTGTTAATGATTCTAAAGTTCATAAATTTATTCTTAAATCACTTTTTAAGTTATCACAATTACAATGACAAACAATCCATCTTCGACGACATCCGTCACTCAACCTAAATCCGGGATTCTTAGAAGAAAGTCAAATGACATCAGATGAGCGTTTGAGATGTTGATTGATCCTAAGAACCTCGATAAAATTAAATACAAGTTGTGTGAAAAACTAATGTCAGGGGAGTGTATAGAATCAAGGAGCATATAGAAAATATACCTGGAATTGTTTTTGGTTGTCAAAAAATATCTCAAGAAGATAAAAATAAGTGCAAACAAGCCATTTTAGAAGGGAGGAACAGAAGAAAAAAGAACAAAATAATAGAAGAACAAAGTTGTAGGGTAGAGGTGACTATTTCTCTAGACGATGGTCTTGAAATTAAAGGGATAGATGGAATTAAAAAACCTCTTCCACTTGGCCCTATGGATAGATATGCATTGGTAATTGCTCTATAAAATGTAGGTTTAAGTGGGAGTAAAGTGCTTCGCCAAAAAAATATAAATGAGACTCTTTTCAAAAAGAGAACTCAACAAATTCAACAATATGTTGGGGGATGGGTTTTATGAAAATGGAATCCCATTCAATGTGGTTGATAATGATAGCTTCAAGCAACTAATGGAGATAGTGGGTTAATTTGGACCAGGATTCAAGCCTCCAACTCAATATCAACTTAGGGAGCCACTATTGAAAGCCAAAGTTAAAAGAACAAAGCAACAACTAAAGAAACATGAAGAAGAATGGATAAAGAATGAGTGTTCGATCATGACAAATGCATGGAGTGATAGAAAAAGAAGAAGCATCTTAAATTTTGTATTAATTGCAAAGAAGGTACTACATTATTAGAGTCTAAGGAGTCTTTAGACAAGACAGTACAGCTGAACTTATTTTTGAGTACGTTGACAAGTATGTTGAACAAATAGGAGCTCAGAATACATGATGAGAAGTTTCACGAAGAAGAGAGACATAGTTCGGCCAAGAGTTACCTAGTATCAAATTTTCTCATATTGCAAAGTTTGATTGAAAAAAAAATCTAGTTTCAGGGTCATGTTTACAAGTGATATGTGGGAGAAATGTAAATGGTCAAAAACAAACAAAGGAAAATTGGTTTACTCTAATGTGATGAGCATGAGTTTTTGGAATGGTGTGACACTTTATTTGAAAATATTTGCACTTTGATAAGAGTTTTTCGATTGGTAGATGGAGATAGAAAGTCATCAATGGAGTTTCTATATGAGGAGCTTCTTCAAGCTAAAAAAAAATATCAATGTGGTCCTAAACAACGTGGAATCAAATTATCAGCGAGATAGAAAGTCATCCATGAGGTTTCTATATGAGGAGCTTCTTCAAGCTAAAAAAGATATCAAGGTGGTCCTAAACAATGTGGAATCAAATTATCGGCCTATCATAGTGATTATTGAGTCAAAAATAAAGGATACATTTGATACATCATTGCATACCACTGTCTTTTTTGTTGAATCCCTATTTTTACTATAAAAATAGTTCTATTGTTCTTTAAGAGAAGGTCGCGACGGAGATTTTTAAATGCATGGAAATTTTACATGTTAATGAGTTAGATCTACAAAATACAATTATTAATAAGGGATTTGCAAAATACAAAGACAAGACTAGGTTATTTGTAAAAATATTGAAAGTAAAAACATGTAAAAAAAATGATGATATATTTGATCCATGTGCATGGTAGAGTACATACGGTGCTCAGACACCCAACTTGCTAAGAGTGACATTGAGGATACTTTTATTAACTACAAGTTCATCGGGATATGAAAGAAATTGGAGTGCATTTGAAGGAGTAAGTTTTAAACTTTACATCTTTAATTAAAGTAAAGTATTAATTTTTAAAGTTTATATTCATGTTCCTAACTATAATATTTATTTATTTTTTTAAGATTCATACAAAGAAAAAAATTGGTAGTATTTATCCAATTTAATGTTAGATTGTTGAACAAACAAAAAAGAGAAAAAGAAAGGAAAATCGATGTCCTTCTTGTAAAAGATGCTTCAAATGCACAAGGTGGATTGTGGATGGTAGGGAAGATGAAGTTGAACTAGGTTTCAGGCTCACATGGCAAATGGTGATGAAGTAAATGGAGCATATGAAAATCTGCAACCCGAAGAAGCTCTAAAATGAGAGAACTCCACGAGGATGATTTTGCATCCGAAGAAGAAGAGGAGGATCACAATCATGATATTGAGTTTGTATCCGATGAAGAACAAGCTGTTGAAAATTATGAAGAAGTAGAATAAATATGTGATATTTTATTGGTTGCGTAATTTTGAACTCATTTTAAATTTGATATTATTGTGTTGGAGTTATAGTATGTGATTTATTATATAATTTATATTGATACTGTGGAATCCGCTTGGCATCGCCTAGTCCCCGCCCCAGCGGCCTAAGCACTAGGCATTGGTCTAGCGCCTAACTAGCGCTTAGTAAATTTTAGAACCTTAGATTTTTTAGATTGATAACATGCAAAATAAGCTTTACAAGCTGCAACAATCTATTTATGGGTTGAAGCAAGTGTCTTAAAGCCGAAATCCTCATTTTGACAAGACAAGCAAAGAGTTTAACTTTTTGCTAAAATAAAGATGATCCTTGTTTGTACAATAAGGTGTTAGGGATGATTTTTCCAACTAGTTGGTTTCAACCAAATTGTTTTGATATACATTGTATGAAATATCAAATTGTTCTAGTCAACACGGATGAAATTTAATATTCCGCAGGTCAACCGACATATACACAAAGCCACGACCACGCAGCAAACTCGTGAGGTTGTGGAGGCAACTACGACCTCGTGAGGCCAATGCCAGGTCATGTTTTTTTTTCATTTTCATTTTCATTTTTTTATTTTTTTAGAAAGATAATTCTAATTCCTTTCCCTGTTCCTTTTCCTCCCTTTACTTTTTCCCGACCCTTCCCCGGAATCTCATATTGACAGGAGCTTCGTGAGTTGTCCTTTTTTATCATTAATTTTTCTCTCCAACATCTATCTATGAGAGTAAACAAGAAAGAAAAAAATCTCTTTACTTCTTTAAGGAAGGTTAATTTTTTCTCTCATTCATCCGTCCATGAGATAAATAAAGAAAAAAAAACATTTAATTTTTTCTATCCATCTATCCACGAAATAAACAAGAAAAACAGTTCATTAAGATGACGGAAACATATTGTTAGAAAAAAAAATAAACATAATATAATTTCTAACCTAATAAAATATGCTACTATGAATTAAATTATTGTATATATAAATTTGATTTAATTTAAATTAATTAAAATGAATTTAATTTAAACCTATTTGATCTTCTCATATCTACTTGGTGGACTTCAACTAACCATTAAAAATTGACTTTTACTGAATAAAGATCAATTTCACGATATAATATTAAAACTTGAACTCAACATTCAACATCTCAAATATAATTCAATAATAAGCATCTATAATAGTCAAATATTAATAAAAATATTTTTAATTAATATATTATTTTAAAAAAATACCAAAACCATATTGACACGATACAATACGAAACCATATTGTTTGTCATAAACCAAAACTTTGGCACAATTTAAAATTTTAAACCTTATTAATATGTTTTGCAAAGAGTTTAAGTTAAATTTACCATTGATACTAACTGATGTGTGCATCATATTAGTAGAGATTTGGTAGAGTTCACATGTAGTTAATAGAGATTGTGACTTGATGAAGTTGAGTTGTTGATGATTTGGTGTAGCCAAGTTGTATGGTTATGGTTTGATGGTTTGACGACTTGTAACAAGGTGTGCTTGTAAGGAACTAAATTTTTTTAGTGAGACATACTCTAGGGAAGCCAAATAGGAGGTGAACTCTATATGTGAATAGTAAGGATTGCACGTTGGAGAAAGCTTAGAGGGTGTAATTTTTTCGTGGTACTGAACGCTTGGCATTTGGTGCATTCAAGGGAAACATAAAACATCAACAAGGTGGAGGACTTAGACATAAGAAAGTCATAAAAAATACGAGTGACATGCAATCTTAGGTTTGAGTCTTTAGAAACCATCGGCATGATATAAGGATGAAGATAGAAGTTATGTAATTTATGAGAGATTACAAGTTAAATATAATCTTAGGGTTCACACTTTTTAAGTAGCATCATCGGGAATCATTTGTATGACTAGGTATGAACCTAGACTATCTAATGGCTTGTAAGAAACCTTCGCCCAAGAGGCAATAAGTTACTAGTTCTTATTGGTGGTTAAACTCAATCGGAGCTTTGTGTAACCGTATAAGAGTGTAAGCCAAGTGAGGTCAAATCTTCAAGTAGATCAAATCTACTAGAGTTTTCATTGACTAGAGTATTTAGTCAATTAGAGTGTATGGCCAATTTGGAAATCAATTAAATATAAGATTTTTGTTCTAGCAATGAGCTATAATTGGATCCACTTGACTGGATTATTGAGTAGTCAATTGGATAGTTTTCCCACTAGACTGCGTAACTAGCCATTGAATATGCAACAACTATTTGTGCCAAGTATAATCAATTGATGATAGCTGACAAGAAGAGATTACAATAGAGTTATTATAACCTTTTTCTAGATAATGTTGGTACTGAGAGCACAACATTTAACTTAGAATTTGATATATGACTAAGGTTAAAGTCAGGTTAGTTGTGATCTAACAATTTATGTCAAGTGTATAGGTTACTTAACGAGTGGTGAAGTCTTGTTTGGATGTCAAGTAGTGACTAAGTCCTAGTGGAACTATGCAACTGAAGACCTGATTGGGTGTCAAGCATCAGCTAAGTCTTGGTTGGAACCAAGCAAGAAAGTCCTAGTTGAGAGCTAGGTGAATCAAGTCCAAGGGGAGTCAACTGGGAGCTGAAGGCTTGATAGACAAAGTCATATCTGGGTGTTAGATGAATCAAGTCCAAATGGAGCTAACTGAAGGCTCGTCACCAAGTGGAGTAAGCTTGGTGTTGAAGCTTGGCAAACAAGACCAAGTGGAGTCGGCTTAGAACTAAAGGTTTGGCAAACAAAGTCCAAGTGGAATCAGCAAGGAGTTGTAGCTTGGCACCTCAATCTAGGCTGAAGGTCTAGACCCAAAGTGCGAATAACTTCAAATTTTCTATCCTACTCATTACATTTAACAATTGCAAGGAAGCAATGTTTAACAGTTTCAGGCGACCAGAGAGAGTTTGAGGCAACTGACTAGTGATAACTCTCGACGAGGGTACAAGCAACTGGAGGATACAGGTGATCGGAGGCTACGTGCGACCGGAGGATATGGGCGACCGAAGCAGCTTCAAGCCGACTGGGAGATGATGTTATCAACAATTCGAGCAAGTCGGATCAAGATCAGGGTTGACCGCTCTCCAAGCGACCGAAGGGCTTTCAGGCGATTGTAGAGCTTCGTTAACATTATCAGATAACAGTTACAACGACGTCAGTATCTATCCAGGTGACCGAAGAAGGGTTATAAAAAGAGCTTCGAGGCAGAGCTTGAAAATTACTCATCTACACATAATTCACTCTTGTTCTTGTGCTCTAAAGTGCTCTTTCGCCTTTTGTGTTGCAACACGCTGCAACTTGCGCTTCATTTATGATCGGCAACACTTGAATAACATTTTCAATCTATTTTTGTGTTTACCATATTTTTGTATTTATGCTTAACTTTTTATATTCTTTAACTGTAAAGTTTTCCCACCTTTAGAGGCTTTCTGAAAAGGGGAAATTGAAAATAAGAATCACATTTCTATAACTGATGCATGTGTTTACATTTCTGATTTGGTTGATCAACTACTTGCATGCTTAATTATTAGCTAAATTCTTTACATGCTTACATTGCTTTGCTTTACTTGATTGAAGCAGCCTAAGTAATTTTTATTTCCGCTGTGCTACTCTATTGATTCAATTATTCCAGTTATTACCTGCTCATAAAATTCATAATACTATTCACCCCCCTCTAGTGTCAAATTTGATCCTACACATAAGCCATGGGAGTTATTTGGCACATATGTTGTACATGAAAATATTTAAGATTTTGCAGTGACTATGTGCTCAAGATGAACAACAACCAAGAGTTTACAATTTGAAGAGAAGACATTAGTCTACAAGATCTTAGTAAGTCTTCTATCCTTTTATATATTGTTAATTTGTATTTAGAGGACAAACAATTCGGATTTTTTCCTCTTTTTATATATTGTTAATTTGTATTTAGAGGACAAACAATTCGGATTTTTTCCTCCACCTCTAGTAAAGGAGATTTTATTAGTTGGTTTGCGAGTAATTCACTTGATTAAAATAAGATGTGGGGTAGGAGCATGACTCTAAATCATGTAAAATTCATTGTATTAGCATTATCTTATTCTTTATTAATTTAATTCATTCTTGTTACGTATACAACATTGACACAACTTACCAAATTGATGCACAAGCACCCCCTTGTTGCAATCATGGACAAGTGGTCAAGTTCGACCAAGTGATTTTAATGTATTTGGCAAAAGATTTGACTTTATTTAATGTTATATTTGCAAATAAGGTTTATCAAGTGTGCAAATGCAAAATTTTTGATAAGTGAGTTAGAGAAGTTTAGCAATATTGACCAGGAAATTTAACAAGAGTTGTCTAGTAGAGAAGTGACGTCGGACATGATAACGATTGTCCTGCGAATTGATGAGAAAATGGAATTGAGGAAAAATCAAGAAGAGAAAACTCCAAAAGAAAGAGAAAACCACCGTTTTCTAGGTTTTACCCCTAAAAGGAAAATTAATTAAGAATAGAGGATTAATCCTCAAACAGCTAAATACATGTTTATATAAACCCAGTATTGCATATTTTGGCCTAGGCGCCGCCTAGACGCTAGGCGACCCTAGTTGAACCGAAAACCATCTATTCGGCCAAAGTAGGCGGTATTGTTTATGTACGGTCCTAGGTGCTAGGGATGACAATTTTCCCCGCGGGTTTGGGGCCCTGCGGGGAAAACCCGAAATGGGGATGGGAATCCCCGATTTTTCGGGGATGGGGCGGGTTTGGGGCGGGTATGGGAATACTATCCCCATCCCCGAACCCGCCCCGAA
>JBBMJZ010000081.1:8077631-8091817 GCA_037833815.1 Zingiber zerumbet | reverse complement strand
TGTTAATATTAATATTAAAATTTTTGAAAATATTATTAATAATAATATTATTAATATTGATATTAATATTAATATTAATATTAATATTATCATTAATAATTATTATTAAATAATAATAATAATAATAATAATATAAATAATAATATAAATTAAATTTAGAAATGGGGCGGGGATGGGGAATCCCCGAACCTGTGGGTTCGGGTTCGGGGAATCCCCAAACCCGAAAAAATGAGAACGGGGCGGGGATGGGAATGGCAAACCCACCCCCACCCCGCCCCGTTGTCATCCCTACTATGTGCCGAATAGGCGGTCTATTCGGTCTAGGCGGCCGATATGTTGGGTCTAGGTGGCCGGTCTGTTCGATCCAGGTGATTTTTTTTGTTTTAAATAAAGATATTCAGTCTGTTCAGTGTGATTGGTCGGTCAGTTCATTTTGACATTTACTTAATATTCATTTTGGTATTTACTGTTTTTTACTACTTGCCATTGTGCCAATTTGATGTTCATTTTGATATGTCTATTTAAAAGTACTAGAGCATCGAGGCACCGCCTGCACTAGACGCTAGTCGAGCGCCCGACTGGCGCCTAGCGTTTTCTGCAACATTGTATAAACCTTAAGACCTAAATAAAGGAAAGAAATCTTGATATATATACTACAATTCCTATCTTGTAAAGAAATAAAAGGAATCCAACAAATAAGAAAAATAGTTACAATCCTAAAATCCTTAAACAGACTCAAAATAAAAAAAAATACAAAATATCTTAAATACTAAAAAAGTAAAATCCCACATGGCAGATCGGTGGGACTGGACAAGAAAACTTGGTAGATCGAGTACACTAGGCGGGAAAAGTAGATAGGTATGGTGAATCGAACGTCTAGTAGCTCGATGGGTCTAAAGGACCAAACATCGAGAGGAAGCCTTGGGGTCATAGAATTGGTACAATCGCCTCTTCTCATAAATCTTTTAGTTTTTTTATAATTGCTCGAAATTAGTGCTGTAAGTACCCCGTGATAGTTTTGATGTGATCAATCAAGTAAAGTTAGGTCCTGTTGGTATTTAACCCTGTGCCTAAGTGTGCAGAAACTTATGAACACAGGAAGTCGAGCGAAAGACGCAGCTAGCGAGAAGGACGGCACGGGAGAGAGCCGACGGGCTCGGCGCGTCCGAGGTGCTGCGGAAGAGGACGTGGGTGGACAAGAAGGAGACGCACGGCGTTTCCGAGGGACGAGAAGACAGAGCGGAAGTTTGCTCGAAGGCTAGAAGTTGAGTTCGAGTGAGCCCTACTCTGGATGGCCGAGATCACCCAAGCGGAGCCGGAGCGAAAGACCAGAACCCAAACGAGCAGAGCCGGAGCTAGAACTCGAACCAAACAAGTTAACATAAGGTTAACTTTGGTTCGAGCGCCTTGACTGAGTCCAGGCGCTCGGATGGTCCGGGCGCTAGGACGGTTCGGGCACTCGAAACCCTTCTGGGCGCTTGGAGCAGGTTTTTATCTGGAACATGACGTGACGCGTTCCGTTGTGACGGGGATAAAAGTTTACCCCACAGGCGCTTGGAACCCTTCTAGGCGCCTCAACCAGGGCTATAATTATAGCCCTAGTCCTAGAAGCTAAAACAGAACACTTATAATCATTTCTCTTTCGTTTAGCTTTCTGATCTAGTGCGTTAATTGTTGTAAAGAGGCTTCTCCGCCTAAAGGAAAGTTTAGTGTGCTTTCAACTTCCCTAGATTAACAACCTCCCCGATTGTAGCCCAGTAAATCTCATTGTACCTCATCCTTTCTTTAATTAGTCTCTTATTGTTTATGCAAGTGTTAGATTTATTAAAGCTGTAAAAGTTTGAGAAAGGTATTTTTGTGTTTTTGTTGTGCAGGCTATTCACCCCCCTCTAGCCGGTCGCCAAGGGAACCAAAAAGTGGTATCAGAGCCCAACAGCTTCAGGAGGACTAATCGCTGAACGAAGCACACTAGATGGCCAGACCGAACATCTACCCACCAAAGTCCGAGGGGGAATTCGCGAGCTGGAAGAAAAGGATGGAGGTATTAATAATGAAATTTGATTTTGTAGCACCTGAGTGTAAAGAAGAATACCAATAGACGAAGGAGCAGACCGACTTCGTGGCAAACGACAAAGCAAAGTTCTATCTGCTAAGCGTCTAACCGCCAAAAAAGTCAACCGGATCAAAGCCTAGGAGTCAGCAAAGGAGCTCTCGGAGAAATTCCTAAAACTACACGAAGGGACCTCGGAGGCGAAACTCGCGAGATGGGATCTGCTCAGGAACCAGATCAGCAACATCAAATTAGAAGGAGAAACTGTCGGACATCTTCACTTAAGAATAAAGGAACTCATCATCGGACTCACGAATCTCAGAGAAAAGGTAAGCAACCGAGATTCGCTAAGGTGCGCGCTTAATGCATTTCCTAATACTACTGAATGGGCATCATTAATAGATGTTTATTATATATCTAAGGATTTAGAATCAAGTACTTTAGAAGAATTATTTTCAACATTTGAAGTCCATGAAACAAGATGTGCAGATCTGAAGAAGGAACTAAAGCACAATATTGCTTTAAAGGCAAAAACGGATGAACGAGATTCTAAATCTTCTCTCGATGATGACGAAACTGCACTGATGGTAAGAAAATTTAAAAAGTTATTTAAAACTAAGAAATTTAATCAAGTGCAAGGTACAAGAAAAAAAAAAGAAAAGTAAGATGCTACTACTACAATGAATTAAGGCATGTAAAAGACAACTACCTAAAATTGAAGGACAAGGACAAGGAGAAGAATAAGAAGTCAGCCCAGACCAAGTATAATCTAAAAGCGACGTGGGATGAAACGTCACTCGAATCGGAGATAGAAGCCCTCGCCAGACTTGCGCTAGTGGCAAGTCACCAAGAAGACGAAGACGAAGCAAGCTCGTTCGAAATGAGCATTCAGAGCATCGATGAAGGAGGAGCGACATCGGAAGAAAGCAACACTTCAGGGGGAGCGCTTCAGATTACGGGATCGATAAGGTAAGTCAGGTACAGTCTCTTCCTCCCGATAAGTTATTTCAATTTGTAAAAATATTATCGAAAAATTGCTGTAAGTTAGAAAAAGAAATAAGGAATTAAAATCAACCATAGCTGGTTCTTGTTGATTAGAAGACTTCGACAAAGTAAAAATAGAAAATGACAAGTTGAAAATAGAAATAGATCGATAAGGTAAGTCAAGTATAACCTCTTCCTCCAGATAAGTTATTTCAGTTTGTAAAAATATTATCGAAAAATTGCTGTAAGTTAGAAAAAGAAAATAAGGAATTAAAATCAACCTTAGCTGGTTCTTGTTGATTAAAAGACTTAGACAAAGTAAAAATAGAAAATGACAATTTGAAAATAGAAATAAAATATTTGAAAAATTGTGCATGCTCAAATAATCAAAATATTAGGAGATATAATAGTTTAAAATGGTATTTTAAATACCATAAGGACCAAATTAGGAAAATATTACAAAAATACATTTCTAATAAATTTCTAATTAATCTTGTAGGAAGGAACCTATTTGGGGTTCTAAAATCATATTTAGATTAATTATTTTTTTTTGTCTTTCAGACAGAAAGTTAAATATTTAATTTCTTTAAAAGGCTTTGTATAGAAAGTGGTTGTTGTTCCAATATCCAAGAAGGCCTAGTGCCTCGCCATATCCTGAAAATCAATTATTGAAATAAATATTTAATTGACTAACTGTTAAGCAATTAGTTGTTATAAAAATGTTTTCAAATGTTTGTCAAAAATTTTGTTAGAAATTATTTAAAAGTTAATTTTTCCAATAACTTTATCACTTAACCGTAAGAAAAACTTCAAATGTTAAAATTTTCTGAATGTTAAATTTTTTAGGAAATTTTTTTAACGGTAATTTCAACTTTATATGAAATTTTTTTTCTTCCTTAAATATGTTAAAAAAAATTTAAAGCTTAAACTTTAATGCTTTTTTAATTGTCCCTTAGGCTTTTTATTATTGTTAAGTAGAATTTTTTTAAAGTACCCTATTTTTAATGAAATCAAAAGGGGAAGTAGTAAAGATTAAGTTTAGGGGAAGAGTAGTACAATTTTTAATTTTTTTACTTGTAAAAATCTTATTTTATAACTGTTATTTTTTTGTGGTTTTACCCTAACTTAACTTGGGGTTTGCTCATATCAAAAAGGGGGAGATTGTAAGTACCCCGTGATAGTTTTGATGTGATCAACCAAGTAAAGTTAGGTCCTATTGGTATTTAACCCCTATGTCTAAATATGTAAAAACTTAGTAGCACAGGAAGTCGACCAAAAGACGCAGCTAAGGAGAAGGACGACACGGGAGAGAGCTGACAGGCTCGGTGCATCAGAGGTATGAGGTGCTACTGAAGAGTACGCGGGCGGACAAGAAGGAGGCGCGAGGCATTTCTGAGGGTCAAGAAGCCAGAGCGGAAGTTTGCTCGAAGGCCGGAAGTTGGGTTCGAGTGAGCCCTATTCTGGATGGCCGAGATTACCCAAGTGGAGCCGGAGCTAGAGTGAAAGACCCGGACCTAAGCGAGCGGAGCCAGAGCTAGAACCCGAACCAAACAAGTTAACATAAGGTTAACTTTGGTCCGAGCGCCCGGAGCAGGTTTTTATCCGGAACGCGACGTGGCGCGTTCCGTTGCGACAGGGATAAATTTATCTCCCAAGCGCCTGAAACCCTTCCAAGTGCCCCGATCATGACTATAAATATAGCCCTGGTCCCAGAAACTAAAACAGAACACTTGTAATCATTTCTCTTTCGTTTAGCTTTTTGATCTAGTGCGTTAATTGCTGCAAAGAGGCTTCTCCGCCTAAAGAAGAGTTTAGTGTGCTTTCAACTTCCTTGGATTAACAACCTCCCCGATTGTAACCAAGTAAATCTCGTTGTGCCTCTTCCTTTCTTTAATTAGTCTCTTATTGTTTATGCAAATGTTAGATTTATTAAAGTTGTAAAAGTTCAAGAAAGGTATTTTTGTGTTTTTGTTGTGCAGGCTTTCAACCCCCTCTAGCAGGTTGCCAAAGGGACCAACAGGTGCAACATCACTTGAGTCATTTTCCGCCTTATTTCTTTTCTTCCACACTATTAATCCAAGACCTAATCTTGGCAACCTTCTCTGTCGATTTTTTTGTTGTGCAAGATCTTTTCTACTAAATAGGCCATCAAGAATGCTTCAATACCGCACAACTACCTCTTTTCTCTAGCGAGAACTTCGGCTACTAGAAGGGCTAATGAAGTATCACTTGAAGACCCAAGTGGAGTTGTGAATCGCGATCTAAACAGGATTCACACTCCCTGCTGAAGATGGAGAACCCCTCGCCTGTGACAAATGAGACACACCAACAAAGAAGAAAATTAAGGTCGACGCTAAGGTGACTCAGACTCTTCAGTGTGGCATGACTAAAGAAGAGTTGAGACAAATTAGACCCTTCAAAAGCACCAAGGACCTATGGGAGAAACTGATCGAGCTAGACGAAGGGACCTTCAACACGAAAGTAAGCGTGATTTAATCTCAAATAAATTATTTAACATTAGAATGCAGGATGGAGAATTAGCAAGCCAGCTCACGCTCGAATCCAAGATCTTCTCAACGGTCTTCACGCGATCAGTCAGCAAGTTGAAAATCGGGAAGTGATCAAGTATGCTCTAAAAGCGTTTCCAAGAAACACCTTGTGGGCATATATGGTAGATGTTTATAAAGTTTCAAGGGACCTTTCAAAGGTAAAACTAGATGAGCTTTTTGAATAATTTGAATTAAACAAAGAGTCTAATGCTACTCCGGCCGAGAAAGGTATCACTTTGATTGCAGGTAAAATCCAAACGAAAGAACCAAAGCACAAGTATCGAACCAAATCCGAATCCGAAGACGAATCGCATTCAGAAGACGACAAGGTGATCGCCTCCGAACTAGTCAATCTAGTTCAGAAAATATTCAAAAAAAGAAGTTGATCCAATCAAAGAGCAAGCAATCGGGTCCAAGTCGAACCACGAATCCCAAGTTAGAAGTAACATGCTACAGGTGCAATCAGAAAGGACACTACAACCCGGAATGTCTAAACATAAAGGAAACCAAAAAGCAAAGAAGAATGAAGGTCCTGAAAGCAACATTGTCCAAGTCATCGCAAGAGTCGGACAAGAACAAGCTCAAGCAAGTTTATTGGCACTACCCACACAAGCTCAAGTAATCGAGACTGAATCCAAATAAGAGTTTGACAGCGAGTTTGAAGCCGAGTCCGAGTCAAACCACGGATCCGCATCCAGTTTAGAAAGTTCAGATCCCATGTAAGTCCACCATTAGTTGAAAAATTATACAATATGATATCATATTTAACTCATAAATTAGCCACAAGCTCAAGTAGTCGAGACCGAGTCCGAGTTCTAAATCTGCATCCAGTTCAAAAGGTTCAAACTCCACTGTGAGTACTGCATTAGTTGAAAAATTATACAATATGATATCATATTTAACTCGTAAATTTGCCAAATCCAATATCCGGATCAAGTCATTCCAAAAGGAGATAATAACCATTAAGGAGGAGACTAACCTAAGTTCTTAACAATTTCAAAGTGGAACTTCAACTCAAGTCCAACAACTTGAGGAAGAAAATTCTAATTTGAAAGTTCAAATCAAAGAATTTAAAGAATCATTGAAACAGTTTACTTTGGGCACCAAAATCTTGATATAATACTTGAAAAACAAAACCGTATACAATCAATCTGAACTCGGATACCAGGATGAAACTCATTTTAAATCATATTTATCTTTAGTAAATCGAACCGCTAGAAACTAAGTCCAAGCATGGGTCCCTAAATCAAGTTTGATTAATCAAATTATACCAAACCAATATTGGATCCCCAAGGGTCAAATACATTACCTAGATAGACCTTATCGAAGTTATGATCTAGTGGGATCCAATAGAAAAACTATTTTGTTATTAGATAAACTTCTATGCTTGTTTGGTTTACTGTGTTACTTGGCATGTTTATTTTATTTGTTGCTTAATTTAAAACAGTTAGATAAGGACTTAGGCTTTATTGATGCTTGCCCAACCTAGTACCAGGGTGGGGCGAGATGATAGTACATTATGGAAATTTGATGTAGGGAGTCAAGTAGGGTAAGACCTACTTAGTTAAGTGGAACTAACCAAAATTACCTCGCTACATCTTAGATTAGTTAGATCAGGGTTTCTCAAGAAGAAAATTAAGTGTAAAATTTCTTTAAAAGACTTTATCTAGATGTTGTTGTTGCTGCGATAACCAAGAAGACCCTCTGTCTTGCCCGAACTAGGGCGCCTGAACCAAGGCGGCCGAAAACGTCTAGGGCGCCCTAGAGCAAAAATTTTATCTCAAAGAGGATAACACACGGTGCATTGATAAGGCTTAATCCAGAGGCACCCTAGGTGATTCAAGGCGCTCCGAATGCACTATAAATAGAGTGTTCGACTAGCAGTTCAAATAACACTTATCTATGGTCAAACGATCTTCGCACTACTTTGAAATTCTGCTACGACATCGAAGTACTGCTCCGACAATTACAATCAAGTCTCCACTCCATTCTTATTGTCGATATTATTAATATTTGTATTTCATTTTCATATTCAAATTTTTGTACTTGACGAATACTTAGTAAATTACCCAACAAAAGCAATCAACGATCTCGGGCCTTGGACTAGTAGCACAGGCTGTGAACCAAGTAAAAAGAAACAATGTTAGCATTGTGCTCGTGTTTATTTCTTTTCCACTGCTATCTCTCAAGTTTTTGAAAAAACGTGAAAAAACAATACGCACTATTTACCTTCCTCTAGCGCTTCTTCAATCCTATAGACTTAAGAACATCCGCCCTTACAAACGTACCCACTAGAGCATAATAAGCCGCTCTATCGGGAGTTAAACCTCTTTCACCCATTTCGTTAAACAACTTGCGTGCACAATGAGGGTCCTTTGCAAGATGTAGCCTTTCGTCAAACAACTTGCGTGCACAACTTCGTAAATCAAAGTTGTGATGATTTGCATAGTAGGGAAGCAATTCTTCTTTACCATCTCATCTAGAAGGTCTAGGGCCTCCAAAAACTGTAGCCTTTCGCAATCCGCGTGTTGGCGGAGAGAAACGCGGAACTTAACGGGCTAGATGTTGAACTTGACCTTGTCTTCCTTGACGAACGCCAACCGGCACTGCTCATCCTTCGACACCTTATTTCTACTGCCTCGCTCGCATGCTCCTCCCTATTGTCAATCGTGGCAGCTAAGTCCTTGGGGAGGCTCTCGAGCATCCCCTCGGCCTTCGCCAGCACTAGCAATGCCTCCGTGCGGTTATTCTCGCCCAAATCACTACCCTCCCCTCACACCCACTCCAATGCACTCTGCAATAGGTTTTGTGCCTTGTCGGTCTCATAAGCATTGCAAGTCCCACCATGTCGATGCTAGACCTTTAACCTTGAAGACAACAACTTCATCCGATCCGGAACTTGCTTATAGTTGAAGACCCGCTCCACTTTATTGGTTCAATCAACAAAAATCTCTATTTGTGACATACTAGAAAATTCGAGCAGATCAACTTGAAGGCTGAGGTCTCCATGTCGATCCTCTCGACCACGTGCTTCACGATCTTTATGAATTCTCACCATTTCCGCTAGGCGCTGGGATAAATCTATGACTTGCCTCTGTAAATCCTCTATCTTGTCCCGAGTGTTATGACCACAGTGCAAAGCTTCCTCAGCACGACCACGAGCACCACCACGACAACCTTCCATTGGATCTGACGCTTGACTTCCTTAAATTAGAACATGCCAGCTCTGATACCAACTAGAATAGCGATTATCCAGCGAGCTGATGAGAAGACTAAATTAGGAGAAGAAAAGAAGAGAAATCTCCAAAACAATGAGAAAATCACCATTCTCTAGGTTTTATTAAAAAAAAAAAGGAAATTTATTAAGAATAGAGGGTCCATCCTCAAACAGCTAAATACATATTTATATAGACTTCAGATCTTAAAACCGAAATAAAGGAAAGAAATCTTGATATATAGACTATAATTCCTATCTTATAAAGAAAGGAAAGGAATCTAACAAAAAAAAGAAAAAGACTCGTAATCCTAAAATCCCTAAACAGACTCAAAATAAAAAAAAAATACAAAAATACCTAAAATACTAAAGAGGTGAATTATCAAAAATAATAATAAAAATTTTCGGATCCTCTTGCATCAAGAAGCCCAAGTAGTTGATCACATACTTGGTAGACAAAGAAATCCAACAAGTGTTAACAAAGGAGTCCAAGAAGACCTTAACAAAATACTCAAGCAAGTACCAATAAGGAAGACTTAAAGGTGAGACCTCTTTGTAGAAGAAGACTAAAAAATGAGGCTTCTTGAAAGTTGAAGAAGATCCAAAAGCAAGGATTATTGGCAGATGACAAAGACCTAGAAGTGAGGCTTCTTGGCATAGGATGACTCGAAGACAAGGACTTTATGAGTGTGTATTCTTGGGAGATTATGAGTGTGTATTCTTGTGTTTTATGTAAACTTTTGCTTAGGCATGGACTTACTAAAAAAAAGTATTGTAAGGTCATAGTAAATGATTTATTCGTTGAAGATCTAATATCAATTGACTTATATGTTGAGTTGACTAAGCAATTGACTCAAGGTGTTCTACTCAAACAAAAAAGTTCTATTTTGAGGTGAGTCAATTGGAAGTGAATGTAGTTAACTAAATGGATTTGAATCAATTAAACCACTGTTTAAATTTGGAAATTAGACCATTTAAAGAGGATCTTATACACTCCAATCAACTGATGGGATTTCATGATCAACATTTTGATCCATTGAAATTAAATCTAACAACTAGTTGAAGCTTATCTAAGGCCATTCCAAAGACAATATATAAAGGGGCAAGGAGAACTGATCTGACAACGAAGCTACAATGAAAAACCACCATTCTACTACACTTTACCCTTATTGTAATTTAATAGCTTTTTTACTTTAGATCTTAAGGTCATACCTGCTAAGCTCATTTGTATTTCTTTTGCTACAACCGAGATTTTTCTTTTTATTATTTGTATCATTGTAAAAAACTTTTGTACAAAGTTTTCAACCTTAATTACAGAGAAAAGATAGTGTACAAATCCATAGGCTCTGGAGTAGGAACCTAGGATTCAAAACCACATTGAATCGAGTGGTGTTAGCTTGTGTTTATTGTTTTATGTGTTGTTATTTATACTTGATCTTAACTAACACATGTTTTAAGTCTTACATTTACATCAAAAAGATTTTTGAACCTCAAGTCCACAAGAGAAAGATCTTGTGGTCCTTTAATGTATTGTTATATACACAAACTCTTCCAAGAATCTCATGCAGAAGTTCCCAGTATATTTAGCTAATCGATTGTTTATTCAACAAGTTATCATAATTATATCACGATAATAATCATGTTCTTGCAATAAAGATCAAACAAATAATGATGCGATATAAAGCATGGAATCATGATGAAGATGCAACAACAAAAGCATAGAAAGTGTACACAACATTAATTAACAGCATTAATAAAATAAATCGCCGCAATCAGATATATGTTGTGCAAATCAACACGCTATCAGAATATATACGAATTCCCCAGGAAGATTCATATAGTGCAAACCCTAGTTCCCGTCGTACCGTTCCTTGACCGAGAGAGGATCGGTACCGGAGGTCTTGACGTAGCCTGCTTTCTTGGGACTCTCATCCACGCTCTCATCCACATCGATGTAGGCATCAGAGCCGCAGATCTCGTGGCGGTAGGTGACGGGGAACTAGGCCAGGTACATGGTGGCGGCGGTTAGGGCGTCGCAGCCGAACCCAAAGAGGAGGCCGATGAGGACCGCGAGGATGTCCTTGGTGCGCTCACGAAGCGAGCTGAAACCGAAGACTGTTGGATCAGCGGGGGCTACCTCGCGGCGGGGGAGGAGGAACCCTGGGCGCCGGATTATTGCGGGGTGGGGATCGGCGTCGGAGTGCGGGCGGGCGGGCGTGACGATGCGAAAAATGGATACGGATTTTCCCTTGGCAGGGGTGAGAAAGCTTGATTCGTTTGAACTGGTTTGAAACGTACGAAGTTTTTAAAATATAATTATTCAAATTTTACATCATTTATTTTGTATGGATGTGAACTAGTTTAAAATTTGACATAAACCCCATTTATATGACATTATTAAATTCTCAATTCAAATTTAATTTGAATTTAATTTAAACGTAATAAATAATATTTTTTAATTTATCTGAGTGGGGGTGAAATTTTTAATAAAAATTTAATCAGTTTAATAAAAGATTAAAAATAAATGATTTTTGATTATTTAATTAAAAATAGTTTAATTGATATTTTTTTTTAAAAAAAAATGAGCATTCGAATAAACTAAATTAAATTTCTAAATTATTTATGCAGATGATTCTCGTGACAAATTCTCTGTAAAATTTTTATATCACACCTTCAACTTTTAATTTTCTTAAATTATACACTTTAGTTTATATATATATATATATATATAAATTAACTTTTTTATATATAATTTTGATGTTCAGTTATTAGATTAATTCATTGGATCCCATAAAAATAATTCATTAACCACAAGTATAAATTAAAAAATATTTATGGGTTATAACGGACGACTTGACGTCTTAAGTAATTTCAAAATTCCTCATATGTAATGTACTCTTGTTGAAATTTAAACCTCCTTGTCTAAAAAGTTCATCCCATTATTTATCATCGTACCATAGCCATGGAGGAGAAAAAAAAAACCTTCTTTTAAAATAACTTCGACAATGTCTCATTCATAATTTGATATCTAAAATACATCTTAAAGCAGCTTTGATTCGCCTTTAGTCAAAGCTACTAAACTTTTAAAATTGTGATAACCAAAATGGTCAAAATTATTCTTAAAAAAATATAATTTTTAATCAAATTTATTAGAAGGTAAAGTAAAAAAGATATTTTAAATATTAAATTATGGAGAGAAGATACTATATATATATATATATATATATATATATAATATTCTTTTAAAGGTTATACCAGTAATAAGCTAAGGCTACTAAAATTCTGGAAATCAAAAATGTGTTTAAAATATTCTTTATTTTATAATTCAAAATCAAAAAGTATTTTTGATATAAAACACATTGATGAAAATATTCTAGGAAAGAGAAAATATTTTTAAAAATGTGTTTTTAGATATTTACAAAATTGGAGGTGTATTTTTAAAAAATAGAAAAAAAGTGTGTAGTTTGAGGAATGTGGCATTTCTTTGAGCAATTATTCTAATAAAGCCTTGATATTGAGAAATTTTCAAATTTAGCTCCATATTTTACAATTTGTCTTCTCAATTTCTCCAAAATGACTAAAAAAAATAAAACTAGAAGCTAAATAGTCATTTTGTTTTATCAGTTAATGTTATAGTTTAAAAATGCATTATTAATTTATTTAGTTATGTTATTTGGTAAAATAACTTATAGTTAATTAAAAAATTTATTTTCACAAGTGTTTATTAATTAAATATATTTGACAATACTGAATATTTGAAGTTGTATTATCTACCAATCTTAATAATGTTTTAAAATAAACAGTTGATTCCATGAACCTTTGCTAGAATAGAAACAACAATGGAATTTTTTTTTGCGTCGAGTGAAAGTCTAGTGAAGCAGTGTCGCATGGAGCTACAAGAATTATAAACATCAACTAGTTTTGTGCTAGTCGTACGAGCGTAAAGATATTTTCAAGTTCATTATCAACACAGTCCAATCGACGCCTAACAGGTTGACATTAGGAAATCGCAACCATTTAGAAAAGTTTGCTAAACCTAAAGATCAAAATCTTCACAACAACCCCTTCTAGGGCTTCTAATCTTTCTATTCATCATCCTCATCAACTACTTTCTTGCTTGCATGTTCTTGCATCAAATCTCTACCTTGTCTCAAGTTGTCTCCAAACCAAACAACTCCAAAGCGATCTTTTTACACACTAGACTTTAAATCTTATTAATTGATTTTAGTTTAAAATTTCAAATAGTTGATATCCAATGACAATGATATCTATGTAAATAGTAGTCAAATCGCTCGGTTCACTTGGCCCCTTGACTAAGCCGCTATGCTTGCTTAATGTACTTGGATTCATTAGTTGGATCCAATCAATCAAGACACCGAGACCAATTGGTCACTTAATCCATCTATTCTCATCAAACAGTCTAGAACACCTAAATTAAACTACCACCATATTAGACCACTCAACCCACCCCTTAATCATAATTTGAATCTTAGTAGGCACGAATATTCTAGAAATTGACCGTGCATAAATTATGTTCCAAATTTATCCCATAGGCGAACTAAGGAGGTAGACAGTCTACTTTCAGCATTAGCCGAGCGAGAACACTTGAATTTTTTTTAATAATTTTTTTACTTATTAGCCACATGATTTCTCCATCATCTCATCAAGAAACAAAAAAAAATATATGGCACGCATTTGATATTTGATTATTTAATCATAATAGAATCAAAAAAAATTATGAAAAACATACCTTTAAAAGTTGACAATGAGAACCCTAGATTGTGTAGTTTTCTGGAGAGAAAGAAATGTCTCATCCTAAGAGGGTTAGCCCTCGATCAACTAGCTAGCACGACACAATTGCATGACTCAACAAGCTAAACTACAACTCATACCGTCTGCCCACTAAAACCTAGTGTGTGACCGACTTACCTATCTAGACTAGTTCAATCTGATGAGTTACCCATCTCAATCAGCTCATCAAGACTGAGTGTACAAACCAAAATAAACATCCATCTAAACACAATTCCTACATTCCTCTCTTGCTATCGCTCGAGCATCTTAAAGTGTTCCTCTCTTCCGATGCCATAGTAAGAGTGTATTAGCTTACTCAGAGCATAGGTCAGCAAAGGCAGTAATGGCAAGATCATCTCCAACGACATCGCTAGCTTGAGAAGCAATGCTTTCCGAAGATATTATATCTTTATCTTCAATTCATTTTGAGAAAATTATAGTGTGCATATCAGTTGGACCTAAACCTCTTTGTTTGAAATCAATCAAAGAAGCTGGGTTGCAAAAAGGAGAAGAATGAGCAAGTTGCAAAAAGGAGAAGAATGAGCACCCATGTAGTGTCTTCGGTTTCAAACAAAGAGATTTAGGTCCAACTGATTTA
>JBBMJZ010000081.1:7915975-7935660 GCA_037833815.1 Zingiber zerumbet | reverse complement strand
TTGACTTGAGAGGGAAGATGAAGGGTCAAGTTTGACTTGACCTTGACTTGACCAAATGTCATGTCATTGTGACTTGGCATAGGGCCAGCCAATGATGATGTGCCACATCATCAAGGCTACTTCATGGTATGCCACCTCATGAAGGAAACCAAGAGCCTTGACTCTTGGTATTCCATGGAGGTTTAAAAACCTCTAAAGTGGCCGGCCACTATTGATGGTGTGTGAGTTACAATTTTGTGCTCATTTATTTCATCTTCTTCCTCCTTGCTTTCTTCTTCTCTCCCTCTCCTCCACCTTGGCCAAAACCTCCTTGAGTTCTAGCACACTTAAGAGGTTTTTCTCCACCTAATCGTTCATGTGGATACACATAGAGGGGTGTTCACTTGACATCCTTGAGATCCGACACTTTCTTGGACGAGCGGGATAAGCAAAGGGCTTCGCTACAAAGGTATAAACTTCTTCCTTGTAGATCTAGTGTAGATCTTGGATTAGAGAAACTTGTACATAAAATTATTTTTATTTTTACTTCGCACGGATCCGGTGGCATGGGACTTTGGGGTTTTCGCAACGTAAAAAGCGATTTTTACGACTCGAAAGTTCCAACATTAAAAACCCTAGTGATAGTTATTGATAGCCATTAGATCTAAAGATTAAATAGGGGAGATTTAATCTGGGGCGTCAAATTTGAAAAGATAACTATCACATCAAATCCCAACAGTCACCTATCATATCAAATATTCTATGACGTGAGCATGGGACACGTGGTAATAAGTTATAGGGTGCATTTATGAGGGATGGAAACTGATCAACATGCTTATGCCAAAGAATCATGTTCATCATGGAGTGCATTAATGATAGGTGATTTACTTGACTTCCAAGAAGTCAAGATAACATCATCTTAATCCAACCCACATTTAAAAGTTAATGTCCGACCGGGAGTATTTCGTCAGCCTAAGTCACTCGGCGATGTTGGCCCAGCCGGCCAGACATGAGGGACCTCCAAAATCTTGGAGGATGAGTATGATAATTATTCAAGGCAGAAGAATGCACGAATGGAAGAGGTATGTAAAATAGGATTAGAGTCTAGTCAGTCGGACTTGCAGCCTCCTTTGACTAGACTTGAAAAATAGGCTTGTGATACAATATTTAAGGTGGGCCCCTTTGGGATGGGTTAAAGTCAAGGAGATTGGCTGACGTAGAAGTCAAAGTCAAAGGGTAGTCGGCATCATTTGAAACAAGAGAATAGCCGATTGAACTGATCGAAACTTTGGTCTGATCGGGCCTTAGTTTTCAGCCTCGTGCGTGCGTAGAAGGTTAAGCCAGGGATTCATTCGAGCAGACCTTCCAACCAATCATGCCTCAAAGATGGATTTCTTAAACAATGCCAATGTGAAGCCAAGTATTAGTTACACTAACTTAGTGTTCTAGCTGATCAGACATATAGTCTAATCAGACACGCTAAACGCTTGGTTGCATACAGGTCAAATAAGGAAGCCGAATCACCCACTGCATTCATAAATATTGGCCAAGTACCTTTTGTGAAGAAGGATCAGATGGACTATATCAGTGATTTAATTAATTGATCAAAGTGGCCTATGACAGGCCCCACAGCCCAATGAATTAATATGCTTGTTTGACAGTTTGTGTCATAAAAGACAGAGAATATCTTGTAAGAAAATAGCATTTTTGAAGCTTCTAGCCTATTAAATCATTGAGATTTACAGGCTCATTTTAGGAAAGATGCTAGAGTCACTTTATAGCATGTCCTTTCTTAGAAATGCTTTGAAATCCATGCATACATGATGTGCGTAGATTATATAAACTTTTATACATTCTTTAACGTACATCTACTTATATTTCATGAGCATAATCTATATTTATTTCACTTTATTTCATTAAAATATTATATTTCCACTCCTTTTGTTCGGAGATATGCTATTTTCTTGTTTTAATTGATAGGGCGTGTTTTCAGAGCAAAGAATGGAGTAAAAAGTCTTAAAACATGAAGTCAAAGGAAGGAGCATGCTCACATGAATATGCATGAAGAAAAAAGCTTTCAAAAGATCTTCCAATTGGAGATTTAATCAAGGAATACACTCTAGCTATGTTCCTTGACTCGTGCATATTTCTACAGAAGAAATTTGATAGAAAATCAAGCTAAAATGGAGTCTAGAGCCTCCAAAATGCCCAGGCCATGTAGAATCCATATGACCATGTGGAATTTTCAGAGAAGAAGTAGACATGGACATGTGGAATCCACATGGTCGTGTGGAATCCACATGGCCGTGTGAAATTTCTAAAGTTTCAACACTACAGACCAAAAGTAAAATGACTATAAATTTTTTGTCGGTTGGAGTTTTAAGCTAATCTTCATATTGAAATATAGATAACTTCAAAATATACAACTTTGTTGAAGACTTTAACTAGATAAACCAATGTTTAGATGTCCTAAAAGTCTCTACAAGTGTGACACGATCTTGGCACACAGCCATGTCAAATCCTGCATTTTATATATTGCACATCAAAAGTAAAATGGTCATTACATTTTGGTCGGTTGGAGTTTTTGGCTGATATTTATACTAAAATGTAACTAACTTCAATATATACAACTTTTTTGAAGACTTTAACTCGAAAATACCTCACTAAGATGTGCTAAAAGGTTGTACAATGGACACATGGCCTTCACACACTACCGTGTGGAATCCACACGGTTGTGTCGAAAAGCATAGGGGTCATGTGTCCCTTGATATAAAAGGGGGGTTTCTCCCCTTTTCACTCATCTTTGGCTTGGGGCTCACCCCCATTCCTTGGGGAAGGGTTCTCCCCCTTGGGGAAATCCTAGATCGTCCATCTTCGCTAATCCATCCACCTTCGAAGCAAGAAGTACAACCAAGAAGACTAGTGCTACACTGATAAATATTCTCTTCTCTCTCTATCCATGTTTTGAGTTGTAGATGATATTTTGATTGTCTCTTGACTATATCTTCCTTGCAATGGAGTAGATTATCTAGATTTAGGATGTAGGAAGTAACTATGATGTGATGTATGAATTATATATTTGAACATTTTCTTATGCTATGATATGTGTATGCCATGTTCTATATGTGTTGTGCCTTTATGTATTTGACGAAATGTGTAAGTGGTGTAAACATGTAGATATGAGGGATTTGTCTCTACATGAAGGTTGCTACTAGACTGGATAATTAGGGGGTCCTTACTGACAGAGGATACCCATTCAACTGGACATATTATGCCCTTAGTGACAAAGGGCATCGATATTTACCCACTTTCTAGAGTCAAAAGATTTTAACATAGGGATTAATCATTGTTAGGGCATTCTAGTTAGAGTAAACTCTTTAGTGTGATCTTCGTGAGGTCATGCCAGACTTTGGTTAGAATCCCTATAAGAATGTAAACATGGAGTTAAGGATATGAATAATGCATAGGGACATTAACTAGTATCATGGTGAAATCAAAATCCTAGCATCTATCCATCCCCAAATCCAACTTCACTTTCTTCTCTCTTCTCTCTCAACATTTAGTTTCCAAACCTTTCAACTAACAATTCGAAAGTCCAGATAATTTATCGTGTGAAGTTAACAGTGCTTAATCAATAGTCATAGTTGGATCAATATTTTATTACTTGATGACACCCATATACTTACAGGCTCGCATCAAGTTTTTGGCGCCATTGTTGGGGACTATTTCTGATTAACATTAGTTGATTAGCATATGAGTTATTCTAGACATGTTAATAGATTTCTCTTATTTATTTTCATTTCTACATTTACTTTTTTTGTTATTGGTTTAAAGTTCAGTTTTTTTCCTTTCCTTAATTTATGCATTTTCTTTCTTGCTCTTAATTATATATTTTCATTTTTTTCTTAATTTTTTTTAGATATCCATGAGCACTAACATGTCAAGCAGACCTTTAAGAGAATTTTCTACACTCTTTTCTACAAGATTTATGTCTTCCATTGGGTAACCTTATATCAAAGCAAAAAGTTTTCATAAAGAGAAGTATCAGAAAGCCCATACTTGCATCTTGAAGAATTTCTTGAATATTCCAACATGGTAAATTGTAAAGGGATGTCAGCAGATATATTTTGATCGATGGCATTCCATTTTAGTATCAAAGATAGGCAAAGACTTGGTTTTATTCTCTCCGCCCTCAAAGCATTATAAGTTAGGAATAATTGGAGCAACAATTTCTAAATTATTTTTTCTCTCCAAGTAGAAAAGTTTACATGAGGAATTGTATCACATATTTTGTTCAAGCATATGGAGAATCACTATTTAAAGTATGGGATAGATTCAAGAGTTTGTTAAAATAGTGCCCCCACCATGGTTTGGAAAAATGGACAACTCTATATATATTCTATAAGAGAATTTCTTTCTTAGATAAGTGTTTTTTGGATTTATCAGCTGTAGGTTATTTTATGAATAAAAGTTTAGATGAAGCATATATATTAATTGATCAAGTGATATTGAACCTCCAAGAGTGGTCAAATAAAATTGGATGGAATCTCCCCCGATAATTCCAAAAGTGCAGTCCAAGAGTGCAAGTGTGTCTATTAAACAAGATCCTTTGCAACTGTCTAAGAATGTTGGACATCATGAAGATATCATCATAAAGCCACAAAATGAGGGGTTCAGACCATTGGAGGCTAAGTTAGAGAGATTGACTTCAAAATGGTTTAAGAAAGACCTTCCTCCAACACAACCAAAGTCTAGTGAACCACAAAGAACCATAAAGAATGGATGGAATAGCAATGAATTTCATAAGAAAGTTGGGTATAGATATGAGATGAGGAACACAAGAGAACTACAAAGACTCACCTCCATCACTCCACGAGTCCCATTTCCTCAATGGATGATTACATTGAACAAACAATTTGAACCTCCGCAACATGCTCAAAATAGATTTAGGGAAAAGACTGACCGATTCTCTCCAAAACCTCCACTAAGGATTCCTTTTCCATAAAGGCTAGTGGGGGCCAATGACAATAAAATTTTTGGCAAATTGTATAGTAATAATATTGTTGAATGTAGATCACTTGATATCTATAAAGATGAAGACTCTTCAGATGAAGATTATGAAGATAATGCAGTGGATAGTAATTTTTTAGATCTACCTCCTAGGGTTACGGGGCATTATAGTGAGGGCATTATAGTGAAATGGAATTTTTAGATGATGAATGTGATGAGATAGATCAATTTAAGACTGTAAGTGAAGTTGTTGATTCTCCTATTGAAGATATTAATGTTGGAATATTTTTCACTATATGTGATGATGTTAATAATATGGAAGTGTAGAGAGCTATGTTATGGAAGCAACATCTCAAGAATCACCTCTTTTTGTCCACGCAACCCTTTGAGACTATGAGAGTTGCAAGAATTGAACATATTGAGAATTAATATGTAGGGACTTATGCAGAGTTAGTAAAGTCTCAAGAATCACCACTTTTAGTTATACTACCGCCTGAGCCAGAGCTAGAACCATCAGTTGATCTTGAAGAAGTCCCATCCACCTATTTAGAACTTTCAGGTACCTCTCAGCAATGCAAGGTTAGTATTTTTGATGACCTTTTAGAAAATTTCATAGAGGTACCTATAGTAGATTTTGTTAGATGTGACTCAATTTATGATACATACTCAATTCACCTTAATATGGTTCTAGCTCTATCTTATATAGAATGCTTGTGGGAGGTATGTTTTTTCCTTTGGTTGTGCAGGTTTTTAAGAGGCCAAAAATTAGAAGCTTGCACTGAACCATCTTCGATCGCCGGAAAGGACTTTTAAGGAGACGAAGATAAAGAAAGTGGTGATACACTACATTGCTCATATGATGATAGCTCTCTTTGTAATAATATGGGTCATTGGAAGAAAAGTCCTAAAGTTTCACACTCCAGCAAGATTGCGATTTTGATGAGTGTAATGAGGTGGTTGAGTTAATAACCTAAAACAAATGCTTCTTGGGAGGCAACCCAAGTTCTTCTTCTTTCTTATTTTCATTTAAGTTATAGTTTCTTTTTAGTTTACTTTTCTTTCTTCATAACAACCCTAATAACTCTACTTAGTTTTCCTTATCTACTTTCTTTTTATAGGATTCAAAGTTGTGGAGGAGTATGAATCACAGATAGGGAAGTATCTTCAGAACATGAATGTCGAAATCATTTGGAGCTCATCACTTGGTAACTTCTGTAATTTCAAAACCTCCTCCATATTTACATTTCTAGTTTTCATTGGGATAATGAAAAGTTTAAGTCTAGGGGGATGTGTTGGCTTTAGTTTAGTTTTTACATATTTTTTTTTATAATAAAATTTTTCTAGTTGCAACATTCATCACATCATGATTGCTTGTTCGTTAATGTAAAATACTAGTACGCTTGTTCTAGATTTCATGTGGTGTATCAGTTACTTATGGTGATAGTATGTTTAGTGATCTATCTTTTTCTATATATGATAACATGAAGTGAGTAATGTTTTTACTGTAAAAGTTTAAGTATTGGCCTTATTTTAGGATCTCTTTACACTTTACCTAGTTTTTATGGTAGATAACTCTAAAAATAGTTATGATTCATAAAACTGGACTAGTACTTGTATTTCTAAGGTGACCTATTAATAAATTTTAGTTACTGAATGATCTCAGATCATGGCAACTCACTTAGAAAAATCAAAATCCCTACATTTGCATTTGTACATTTGCATATGTGTTAGTGCTACAATTTTAAAGTACCAAAAAAATCATATGAATAAGGGATAGAAAATAGTTGTCGTGAGTGGAAACTATCAATTTACCCCTTTGAGACCAAGTTAGGTTACTAAAAAAAATAAAGGTTATTTTTCTCTTGATTCTGAGTAGTCTTTTAAGACCTTGTGTAGTTTTAGAAATATGAACCAAACGTGTGACAGGTAAGTGCCTATTGCTAGAAGCATAAAGAACACTATTTTATGACAACTTGACTAGGCTTAGGGATTGAAACTTAAAAATTTTAGGTCACTATTACACTGAGCACGGAGAATTATTTCTTATGTCATACTCAAAAAACCTTTGTATCTTGCTCACCAATAAAATTATTTGATAAGATTAGATCGACTTGCTAGAAATTATGATGCACTATTTAACCATATGACTTTAGATGCAGTTTTTACATGAGGACAAGTAAAGGTTTAAGTCTGGGGTATGATATGTGTAGATTATATACACTTTTATGTATACTTTAATACACATCTACTTGTATTTCATGAGAATAATCTATGTTTATTGCACTTTATTTCATTATAATATTATATTTTTCATTCCTTTTATTCGAAGATCTGCCTTTTGCTTGTTTTGATTGATAGGACGTATTTTTAGAGCAAAATATAGAGTAAAAAGCCTTAAAACGTGAAGTCAAAGGAAGAAGCATGCTCACACGAAACATACATGAAGAAAAAAGCTTTCAAAAGACCTTCTAATTAGATATTTAATCTAGGAATATGCTCTATCTATGTTCCTTGACTCGTGCATGTTCCTACGGAAGACATTTGATAGAAAATGGAGCTAAAATGGAGTCTAGAACCTCCAAAATACCTAGGCCATGAGGAATCCACATGGCCATGTGGAATTTCCAGAGAAGAAGTAGACATGGCCATGTGGAATTTCTAGAGTTTCAACACTGTAGACCAAAAGTAAAATAGTCATAACATTTTTCTTAGTTAAAGTTTCGGGTTGATCTTTACACTAAAATGTAGACAACTTTGTTGAAGAATTTAACTAGATAAAACCACGTTTAGATGTCCTAAAAGTCTCTACAAGTGAGACACGACCTTGACACACGATCGTGTCAAATCTTGCATTTTCTGGACTCCACACCAAAAGTAAAATGGTCAAACATTTCACTCGGTTGGAGTTTTGGGCTAATCTTTATACCAAAATGTAACTAACTTCAAGATCTACAACTTTGCTAAGACTTCAACTTGAAAATACCATATTAAGAAATGCTAAAAGGATATAAAATGGACACACGACCTTAACACACGGCTGTATGGAATCCACACGTTCGTATCGGAAAGCACAGGGGCCTTGTGTTCCTTACTATAAAAGGGGTTTTCTCTTCTTTTCACTCATCTTTGGCTTGGGGTTCATCCCCATTTCTTGGGGAAGGGTTCTCTCCCTTGGGAGAACCCTAGATCGTCCATCATCATCGATTCATCCACCTTTGGAGCAAGAAGTCCAACCAAGAAGACTGACGCTATACCGATAAGTATTCGCTTCTCTCTCTATCCATATTTTAAGTTATGGATGCTATTTTGATTATCTCTTGGTTGTATCTTCTATGCAATGGAGTAGATTATCTATATCTAGTATGTAGAAAGTAATTATGATGCGATGTGATGTGTGAACTATATATTTGAACATTTTCTTATCTGATGTTTATGCCATGTTCTATATGTGTTGTGTCTTTTATGTGTTTAACGAAATATATGAATGGTGTAAACATATAGATGTGAGAAGATTTGTCTCTATATTAAGGTTGCTACTATACTGGGGGGGGGGGTTCTTAGTGATAGAGGATACCCATTCAACCGGACATATTATGTCCTTAGTGACAAAGGACATTGATACTTACCCACTTTCTAGAGTCAAAAGATCTTAATATATAGAGACTAATCCTTGTTAGGGAATCTAGTTGGAATAAACTCTTCAGTGTGATATGTTAGGACCCTTGGCCGGCTAGAAGGGGGGTTGAATAGCCCCTGCATAAAAATAAAACAAACGAACCTTTCTTGGACTTAAAAGAACACTTGCATAAAATAATTAAATAAAACAAATAGACAGAGGCTCAGAGAGATTTTACTTAGTTACAACCTGGGAGGTTGTTAATCCAAGAAAGTTGAATCGCATTAAGAATCTCCTTCAAGCAGAGATGCCTCTTACAGCAATGAACGCTCAGAAAAAGAAAGCTAAACAAAACAGAAAGTGTCTACAAGTGTTGTTGTACTAACTCTTGTCTATATTTTGCTTCTTGGACCAAGGCTATATTTATAGCCTTGGTCGGGGTGTCTAGAAGGGTTCCAAGCGCCTAGAGGGGGTTAAAACTTTATCCCCTACGCAACGGATCGCGGACAAATGTGATATGGATAGAATCGGGTTCTGAGCGTCTGGAATCGCTCCGGGCACCTCCCTTAAAGTCAATAAGGTTGACTTTTTTGGTATGGGCCCTCTGCTCCGGTTCTGCTTGTCTCGATCCAGATCTTCCACTCTGGCTCTAGTCGCTTGGGTGATTTCAGTCATCCGGAATAGGGCTTACCTGAACTTAACTTCCGGCCTTCTCGAGCAGGCTTCCGCTTCGACTTCTCGTCCTTTAGAATCGTTGTGTGCTTCCTTCTCGTCCGCTAGCATACTCATCCGCAGCTCTTCGTCCCTCGAATGTATTGAGCCTGTCGACTCACTCCCGTGCTGACCTTCTCGCTAGCTGCGTCTCTTGCTCCTCAAGCAATCTTCCGCTCCGGCTTCTCGTCCCTCGAAAACACTGCACGCTCCCTTCTTGTCTGTCGGTGTACTCTTCCGCAGCGCCTCGCCCCTCAGATGCATCGAGCCCGTCGGCTCTCTCCTGTGTCGTCCTTCTCGCTAGGTGCATCTTCCGCTCGACTTTCTGTGCTCCTAAGTTCCTGTACACTTAGATACAGGGTTAAACACAAATGAACCTAACCTAACTTGGTTGATCACATTAAAACTACCTTGGGGTTCAATAATCTCCCCCTTTTTGATGTGAGCAACCCAAATTAAGCTAGGGTAAAAAAAAAGTATAATGTAAAAGCAATAATTTTGCAATAAAGTGCAAAAAAAATATTTTTAAATTTAAAAATTGGATGAATTATCTCCCCCTAGACTTAATATTTCCTTCTCCCCCTTTGATCATATAAAAAATTAGGTATCACAACAAGTCTAAGGGTAAAATTTTTATAAAAATTTGGTAAAGAGAAGTATATTTATTTGAAAAACTTTGAAAGATAGAAACTACTTTGGTAAAAAATCTAGTTTTGACAACTTTAAATTTTTTTTTAAAAAAATTCTAATTGAATTTTGACAAACATTTAAGTCATTCATAATTCAATGCTTAACAGTTAGTCAACTAAATATTCTTTTTAATAATCGATTTCCAGGCTGTGGCGAGACACTAGACCTTCTTAGTTATTGAAGCAACAACCACTTTCTAGACAAAGCTTTTTAGAGAAATTAAATATTTATTTTTCTCTTTGAAAGCCCTAAGTCTAAGATTTTGTTAAAGAAAAATTAAGTTATGCATGATTTTAGAATCCAAAATAGATTCCTTCTTACAGGATTAACCAAGAATTTCTTAGCAATATATTTCTTAGAAATTCTTCTTATTTGTCCCTTATGGTATCTAAGGTACCAATTTAATCTATAGAATTTTCTAATATGTTGATTATCTAAGCATGCATGATTTTTTAAAATATCAACTTATATTTTTAAATTATCATTTTCTAATCTCAATTTGTCATTTTCTATTTTAAATTTATCAAAATCTTTTAATTGAGAGGTTGTTGTTAGAGTACCTTTTAATTCCTTATTTTTCTTTTAATAATTTTTTATTTTATATTTATAATTTGCAAGACTCTTTTGATAATATTTTTATAAATTTAAACAATTGGTCAGGAGGTAGAGACCATACCTGACTTACCTTGTCGATTTTTGATACTCCCCCTGTAGAGCTGCTTTCCTCCGACGTTGCTCCCCTTTCATCGATGCTCTCAATGCTCATTAATGCTCTATTTACTTGGGAGAGTGGAAAGAAAAATTAAGGAAAAGTTTCCATGGTGGAAAAGTTTTCGTCGTTTACTTCATTAAAATTTTCTGAAGGAAAAGTAATGCAATCCATCAGTGGATAATTTTGGAGACAAAATCGATCGCCTCAAAATCGGACGGAAAGCAATGGATGGAAAAAAAATGATGCATGTACCCCTTTTGCATTCACAAAATTACACCATATACCAAAAAAAAATGACGCATGTAGCATTTTTAACTCACAAAATTACACTATATATAAAAAAATGACGCATGAACCCTTTTTTATTTACAAAATTACGTTATAAGTATTCACCTTCCTCTATCAAGGTAAACAAGCGTGCAAAGAAAAAGATTTCTTCACCCTTTCTTTTCTCTTCCTCAAAGATAACTTTCTATCATTGATTCATTTCCTTTCCTCATCCACACTCTAGAGTAAACATAGCATAAGGAAGAGTTGATTTCGTCTTCTGGTAGGTACTCGGCTATGAGAGATGTTCCAGCAAATTCCTTATTTTTAGCTTCTGATGACGACTTGGTGTCCATCGAGGAGTTGGAATCGACTTCAATTTGTTCTTTGTAGAGCTTCAAGAACTTTTTCCAAAGTTCTTTTGCACTTTGGTAGTTGCCAACTCTGTCGAGATCCTCCTCCAGTAGATGATATTCAACCTTACCGTTTGGCATGAAATCGTCGCACTGCTTTTTGGCCCAGAGGTGTTTCTCAATTTCTATTCCATTTGTGTCCATTGGAGTTTCATAACCATATTTCATTATTAATAAACTATTTAAATCTATTTTAAGAAATATCTCCATTCGTCACTTTCAAAATGCGAACTTCTCCTTAAACGTTGGTGGATAGATGTTAGCTATGGACATTTTGTTGTTTCAGTGGGTGGTTAGTCCTTCTGAGGCGTCCTGGCTCTGATACCACTTATTAGGACCCTTGGTCGACTAGAAGGGGGGTTAAATAGCCCCTGCACAAAAATAAAACAAATGAACGTTTCTCAAACTTAAAAGAACACTTGCATAAAATAATTAAATAAAACAAACAGACAGAGACTTAGAGAGTTTTTACTTGGTTACAACTGGGAAGGTTGTTAATCCAAAGAAGTTGAATCGTACTAAGAATCTCCTTCAGGTGGAGAAGCCTCTTACAACAATGAACGCTTAGAAAAAGAAAGCTAAACAAAATAGAAAGTGTCTACAAGTGTTGTTGTACTAACTCTTGTCTATATTTAGCTTCTTAGACCAAGAATATATTTATAGTCTTGGTCGGGGTGCCTGGAAGGGGTCCAAGCACCTAGAGGGGGTTAAAACTTTATCCCCTCTGCAACGGATCGTGGTCAAATGTGATCTGGATAGAATCAGGTTTTGGGCGCCCGGATCGGGTCTGGGCGCCCGGAACCTTAAAGTCAACAAGGTTGACTTTTTTTGATCCGGACCCTCTACTCCGGCTCTACTTATCTCGGTCTAGATCTTCCACTCCGGCTCTGCTCGCTAGGGTGATTTCAGCCATCCGGAATAGGGCTCACCCAAACTTAACTTCTGACCTTCTCGAGCAGGCTTCTGCTTTGACTTCTCGTCCCTTAGAATCGCCGCATGCTTCCTTCTTGTCCGCCAGCATACTCATCCGCGGCTCTTCGTCCCTCGGACACACCGAGCTCGTCGGCTCACTCCCGTGTCGACCTTCTCTCTAGCTGTGTCTCTTGCTCCTCAAACAATTTTTCGCTCCGACTTCTCGTCCCGAAAACACTGCATGCTCCCTTCTCGCCCGCCGGTGTAATCTTCTGCAGTGTCTCGTCCCTTAGACACACCGAGCCCGTCGAATCTTTCCCATACCGTCCTTCTCACTAGCTGCGTTTTCCTCTCGACTTCTTGTGCTCCTAAGTTCCTACACACTTAGATACAGGGTCAAACACAACAGGATCTAACCTAACTTGGTTGATCACATCAAAACTACCTGTAGTTCCAACATGATCTTCGCGAGGTCGTGCCAGACTTTGGTTAGAATCCTTATAAGAATGTAAACATGGAGTTAAGGATATGAATAATGCATAGGGACATTAACTAGTATCATGCTGAAATCAAAATCCTATCATCTATCCATCCCCAAATCCAACTTCGCTTTCTTCTCTCTTCTCTCTCAACCTTTAGTTTCCAAACTTTCAACCAGCAATTCGAATGCCTAGATATTTCATCGTGCGAAATTAATTAATGCTTAATCAACAATTCTCGTGGAATCGATATTTTATTACTTGACGACACATGTATACTTGCGGGCTCACATCAATACACACAACAATGACACTATAAAATGGGGTCTTCATCTACCGGCGCAGGTATGCGATGCTACATATTTTTACACACTCATTTATTTCAGTTCATTCACAATTCCTCTCTCAAAATCGATTATTGACTGAGCGTTGGAGGGTCAACACCGGAACCCCTTCCTTGACCCGGCAGCTAACACTTTTTGTGACATATATAATAGCTTGAAGTCTTTGTTTGGTCATTAGCTGAGCATTGCTTCCCATTAGTAATCTTCTCAACTTTCGAACCAGAACAATAGCAAGTCTAGAACCATTTTAATATAATATCTAAAGACAGTGAAAGGAGGTCTCAATGCGAATTGCAAACAAAAACAAAACAAAATCTGACTTAGAAATATTCTGATAGAATTGGTCATCTAACTTGCCACAAAAAACCTTAAAGTCACACAACACTACGATACTTTGCTCATGTGAACGCAAATATTCTGATAGAATTGGTCATCTAACTTGCCACAAAAAACCTTAAAGTCGCACAACACTACGATACTTTGCTCATGTGAACGCAAACAAGATAGGATAATAAACAAATTCAACACAAATGAATGAATACAATGCTAAGAAGAGATCTTTATGTGGCTCAACATGTAATTCTATTCCATGGTCTATTGATTCATTAAGTGAATTATGCATGCAATTCCACTATAAAAATTTCGTTTGTCTAAACCTCATATAGATTGTATATATGTTCTTACAAGATGTAGAAGTTTAAGTAAAACTAGAAGATGTTAAGTCTTTTGACAATATTCGATTGTGTATATCTTAGCCACACGAAGTAGGAAAATAAGTATGAATTCATGCTCTATTGTTGGGACAAAATGTGCCCATTTCTTATGCCGGGAAGCCTCTAATGGCTAGCCAACAAATACATTTCGAATTGGTTTAGTTGACTAGATTTTGAAAATTATTTGTCGTTTGCTTGCTATCAACACAAAGTTCTAGTTGACTCAAATTCTATTTAGTCTATTGGGCTCCTTATTAAGTCAACTCAAGTCCAATAGTGAACATTATGTTCACAAGTGAAGAGTTTACAATCGACTCAACACTCCAGTTAACTAAAATCCATATCTTTTTGAAGATTCTAACTTTGCTTGGCTTAGACCTGAAAGATTAAGTTCATATTGGTGGGCTGAAATCTTCAGTGTAAATTTACACTTGATTAACACCCACAATTAATTACTATTAAGAAAATTAAATCTTAATTAGTTATCTAATGCGGATTGCATATAAAGAGGGTTTAGATTAAATGGATATGAATTCAATGTATAAATCCAATAACACAATTAATTAATATTAATGGACTATTTGTGAGGTATGAGTTTTATGATGGATAATCCCCGTAAATTGAGTTGGGTATATAAAGAAAGGGAATTAATTCAATTAGGACATACTGAATTGACTTCTCTCCTACATTCATCTCCCTTGTTGAGAAGAACATTGGGTTGTCCGCTCAATTTTGTGGAAGACTTCCACTATGCTTTCGAGATCTCCAGTGACAAGTAAGTGATACGATGATATTAACGATATATTCAAGTTAGCCCATTGATAGCCATTATGTCAATTTCAATTTTAGTCTTAAAGATTAATAATACTTAAATCTTGTAGATGATACATCCTTTAGTTTATTTTTAATGTATCACTCTTACTTTCAAGACCTTGTAAGCCCAAACAAAGATTCGAGAATGAGATTAAATACCGACTACAACTAAGAACCCATGTTCCTAAGTCAAAGACTCCTCATAAGTATAAGTCAAATTTCCAAAACACAAACCTTGATATTACAATCTTACGTACTTCAGAGACTTTACTAGTTTGCTCAAGATTCCATGTCTCTAGTACTTCCTGCCCTAAAAGACTTTCTCCATTTGCCCATGGGACTTGCTTCTAGAATGTCGTTGATGTCCCAAACCATCTTTAATAATAACAATTAAATTCCTCACAAGTTTTTTTATCCAATACACACAAAAAAAAAATGTAAAAAAAAATTGATCTTAAATTATTTATAATATATTTAAAATAAAAATACATATATTTAATATATTAGATAAGCATTTAATGCAAATTCTAAATTATATCAATATTTTCATATCTAAACAATATAGATATTTAATTAAGTTTTCGAAAAAAAATAATGAAGGCACTCCTAACATTTCCTAATTAGTATATTCACAAGAAGGAATTGTTGCAAAAGAGAATCCAATGAGAATGTTCTTTCGCATCCAGCGCGAATGCATGGGATATTCCCGTTGCATAACCGCATCTGACTTCCCGCCAAAATCCCACACGTGGAAGATTTCCCGCCAAGGAGACCGACCATGTGACCAACGGCCACGTTTCCCTCCAAAACATGAGAGAGGATAATGATAACGTATTATTAATTTCTGAAATAAATGCACAGCCAGACCACCGAATGATATTTCGAAAATTTAATTGTATGCTGTTCCACATTTAATAAACGTTGATTTAAAAAATATTGAAGTGATGAATATTTTATTAGGAGCACTTTTTAATTTATTTTAATGATCGATTTTTTTTATGACTTAATCCGTATAAAGTGTATATCTAATACTGATTAAAAAAATAATTTTATTTTTTTTAAAATCTAGAATATTTTTGTCTATTTTATGATTATAAAATTTAAAATTTAATTAAATAGATTAAATTGAATTATAAATAATCAATGATTATTAATCTACAAATCAACTGATAAAATTTAAAATTGATTGATATACTAAATTATTTGCATATCAAGATTGTTTTTATATTAATAGATAAAAATATATATTAATTTAGTAACGGATAGAATTAATCAATTTTATAACGGGTTAGATTTTAATAATACAATTTCGGAACGTTCAATCCCTCTGGTGCTTCGACTGCGGGGGTGGGGGTGGTCAATTTCCGCAAGCTAGGGATTGGTGCGTGATCCGATGAGGTTCTGTGAGCCTAAAGAGAACAAGTTGTCATTCAATCAGATCGGTTCCATGACCCGATGAGGTTCTGTCAGCTTAGCAGCAAATTAACGAACTGCATATTTGTAAAATATTTAAATCACATACCCCAATTTTAAAATTATTAAATTATGTATCAATACCATTTTTTCCCTTATTATGGAACACTGTAGCAATAGATTAAAATACTTTTCACAACGTAATAAAGTTCCTAATCTATTGCTACAATATAAGAATCAATTAAAAAAATTATTTCATATTTAAAAAATTATTACTCTCAATATAATATATTAAATTAATACTATAATGTATCAAGTTAATGTTTGATGTAATGAATATAATTAAAAGAACTAGATAAATACATATGATTTGGTTCTATGTCATTCCAAGCTCTCTAGGCCTATTAGTCTGTTTTGGATCTGGTTCTATATCATTCTGAGTTCTCTATATTCATTAGTCGGTTTTGACCAAAATCAGCTGATGGACCTAGAGAGTTTGAAATGACATCAAATCATATCTTATATATTCATTTATTTCTCTTGATTATATGTATGCCCTCAAACATCAATTTAACATATTATATTGAAAGTAATAATTTTTTTCAACACGAATCGAATTATGTTATTATAATTTTTTTAAGTTTATCACTCGGTTTTAGTCGAAACTGTTTGAGGGACCTAAAGAATTTAAAATGACAAGGAAACAAGTTTATGTGTTCATCTAGTTTTCTTGATTATATTTTTACCTTCAAACATCAATTTGAGATAATATATTGAGAGCATTGATTTTTTAATACAAATCAAAACTTTTAATCATTAAACAAGTGTAGTAATTGATTAATGTTTTAATGATTAAAATTTTTTATTCATGTTTTAAAAAATCATTATTTTCAATATAGTGTTTTAAATTAATGTTCGAGAGTATGAATTTTGATCCTATATGAAATGGGTAAAAGCTAGTGAAATAAGAATGTCTTTACTTGTGAAGAGTAAAAGAGCGAGGGAGTGGGTTAGAATGGAGATCAGTTTACACCGACCTTCCACTCCGTCGTTCAAGTTAAATCTCTCGAGACATAAGAATGTGGAGAAGATGAATAGTAGTTGAATTGTGAAATATGAGTGCCTTTAGCAATGAGACTCTATCATACTGATCTTGTATGAGAAACTTGCCAAAATGGAAAGCTAGGAGGAAAGAACTTACTACCGATGATGAAGAAGACTGCTAATGACTTTCGATCTAAGAAAACCAAAGCGTATCCGGAAGGAGCGAATCACCGAATCCCTTCCTCTGCGAAATCCCGAAGATGAAAGGAAGGATCCAATGAAGAATATCGAGATCTGGAACAACCTCGAATTCCTGCGCACAAGAGACCGACCAACACTATTGTCAATGACCTAAGACCGGGGTGGGAATCTCTGGCTAGGCCCTCCGACGCTTAAGTCAGTGATCTCTCTTGGTGCGGAAAAAAGAAGAAGATGAACAATAATGGAAAATTAGGATTCGTGTGTTGTGGGCGTGAGTGAAGTTGTGAACTTACCTGGCCAACAAAAGGATTCCCCCTTTTATACCACTTCACATAACCTCTGTAGTCGTGAAGTGGACTCCTGTTTGTTAGAGTTTGTTATGAGATGACGTAAGCCATGTACTTGCAGAAAATAGTTTTTAAGGAATCTTTTTTGTACCCTGGATGTATCTTCTTTATCGTTTAGCACCTGCAGAAGAGTCCAGAAATATTCTTCCCGCCAATTTAATCAACCTGTTATATAATCACATGTAATAGACATTTTCATGAGATGTTTATGCATGTGCCCGAGATATTTGTTCCTGCCCTGTCTTACATGTTATATCAAGGTATATTTATCGCCCATACTTGTCTTCCCTGTTTTGTTAAGTCATAGATAGTTCGATATTATACTATGCTTTATCTCGTCCGGGATTGATCCTATCCGGACTAGCTATTACTATTGTTCATTATGTGTCTTACTCATTCGGTGAAATATCGTAGACCCTGTGAAACCTTGTAGTTTACATACCCGAACGATCCTATATACCCGGGTGGTACTAATCTATATCTAAGCGTACTAATTGAGTCAATCTTGGTTTGTTTGTCTTAGACATGTAAACCTGACCGATATTTGTCAAAGGTATTACCCGCACGATATTAACCTATTTCTATACGTATCTAATCCCAGTCGATATTCACGCTTGCTTAATTTCATTCTCCCTTAAGTATTATATCGTACGATATTGACCTAGACATCTCATCCTGGCCGGTGTTCATTCTTGTTTAATTTCACTCTCCCTTAAGTATTATATCGGTCGATATTGACTTAAACATATTATCTCGACCGGTATTCATGCTTGTTTAATTCAAGCATTTCCTTTATCCTTTCCCCTAGTGACCTACAAAACCTAACCCATATCAGTAGGCATCCATCCTCAACTCATCAAATTCATTTAATTAGAGTTTCCTTTTATCTCCTGCTAACTTCAGGTCCATGTTAAGTTGTTTTATCGTCCAATAAGTCTTGTGTTCTAACTCTACTGGAAGATGGCATGACTTCCCGTACACAAGTTGGAATGGGGTCATACCGATTGGAGTCTTGAAAATAGTATGGTATGCCTATAAAGCATCATCCAATTTCAATGACCAGCCTTTGCGGAAATTGGACACTGTCTTTTCTAATATTGCTTTGATCTCCCGGTTGGAAATCTCAGTTTGTCCACTGGTTTGGGGATAGTAGGGTGTCGCTACTTTGTGGCTCACTCTGTATTTCCTTAGCAAATTTTCAAACTGTCTTTCAATGAAGTGTGAACCCCGTCATTAATAACTGCCCTAGGTACACCGAACCGTGGGAAAATCACCTTTTTAAATAGTTTAATTATTTTGGCATCACTGGCAGGAGAAGCTATGGCTTCTACCCATTTTGATACATAGTCCACTGCCACTAAAATATAATTGTTTCCACATGATGAGGGAAAGGGTCCCATAAAGTCTACTCCCGATACATTGAACACTTCCACTTCGAGGATGCAATTCAGTGGCATCTCATTTCTCCTAGTGATGTTCCCGGTCTTTTGACATTAGTCGCATGACTGCACAAAATTTTTTGTGTCTTTAAATGGACTCGGCCAAAAAAATCTTGCTTGTAAAATCTTTGCAGCTGTTTTTGACACTCCTAAATGTCCGCTTTAAGATGATGAGTGACAGTGAAGTAAAACGTCCTTGATCTCGTCTTCTGGCACACACCTTCGGTAGATTGTATGTTGGACCCCGTGGTAGTTTTGATGTAATCAACCAAGTTCAGGTTAGGTCCTGTTTGTCTAATCCCTGTGTCAAAGTGTGCAGGAGCTTAGGAGTGCAGGAAGTCGAGCGGAAGACGCAGCTAGCGAGAAGGACAACAAGGGAAGGGAGCCGACGGGCTCGGTGCATCCGAAGGACGAGAGAGCTGCGGAAGAGTACACCGGTGGGTGAGAAGAACGTGCACGACGTTCGAGGGACGTTAAGCCGGGGCAGAAGACTGTTCGAGAAGAAGACCAGAAATTGGGTTCGGGTGAGCCCTATTTCGGTTGGCCGGAATCACCCAAACGCATGAAGCTTCGGAAGTTAAA
>JBBMJZ010000081.1:7863765-7876032 GCA_037833815.1 Zingiber zerumbet | reverse complement strand
ACCCAAGCGAACAGATCCTGAGCGGAAGACCCAAATGAAAAGTCAACTGGATGTTAACTGTGGTCTGAGCGCCTAGAGCAATACCAAGTGCTTGGACCACCTCGGGTGACGAGGGCGCCCCCAGGGCGCCCTTGACTGCCGATCGGGTTTAAGCGGGTCCGGGCGCTAGGAGCCGATCCTGGTGCCCAGACAAAAAAATTTATCGCAAAGCCACCTGTTGCGATTTGGTACGATGTGGATAAAATTTTATCCATGTCCAAGCATCCAGAACTTTTCCAGGCACCCGGATAAGGGCTATAAATACAACTCTCATTCTTGTAGCTAGAAATCATCACTTATAATCAATTTCTTTGTCTATTTTACTAGTGTGTGAGCTGCCAACGGTGTAAGAGGTTTTTTCGCCTAAAGGAGATTTTAGTAGGCTTTTTTAATATCTTAGATTAGCAAGCTTCTGATTGCAAACCAAGTAAATTCTTCTATGCCTCTTCTTTCTTCCTAATTAGTTTGTCAATTCTTTTTATACAAGTGTTAGTTTTAATCAAGTTACAAGTCGAGAAAAGTTCATTTTTATTCTCAAGCAATTCACTCTCCTCTTGTCGGTCACAAGAGACCAACAAATGGTATCAGAGCGAGGTTGCCTATGAAGGATGAACCGCCAACTGAAGCACAAGAAATAACCGCAGTTAGCTTCTATCCACCAGTGTTCAAGGCGGAGTTTGGGTTTTGGAGACATCAAATGGATGTATACTTTAAACTCGATTTCAATATTTTATTAACGATTAAGTACAGTTTTGATATGCCCAAAAGTAAAGAAGGAAAAGAACTTGAGGAGCATCGATGGACTGAAAAGCAGCACAACGATTTTATGACTAATGGTAAGGTGGAGTTCCACCTTCTGAGTGTTCTACCTACCTAGGATCTCTACAGAATTGAAAAAAATATAAGAGTACAAAAGAACTTTGGGAAAAGTTCTTGCCACTTTACGAAGAACCAAAAAAAGCCGAATCTAACTCCTCGATGGACACCGAGTCATCGTCAGAATAATCCGAGTCTGAGGAATTTACCGGAACAACACTTATAGCCGAATACCTATCTGAAGACAAAGAAAGCCTGTCTGAGATGAGCATCAATGAAGGGGGAGAGTCGTCGGAAGAAGGCAATAATGAAGGGGGAGCATCGACCGACGAAAATGATATGGTAAGTCAGGTATATAAACTTTCTCCAAATCAAATATCTAAGTGTATTAAAATGATAAGTATATTTGTGTGTAAAACCATATCTAAGTATGTAAAGTCAATAAAAGAATATGTATGCCTAAAAGAAGAATTTAAAAAGTGAATAGATGAAAATGCAAAATTAAAAGATAAAATAAAATTGTTTGAAAAAGATAATTTATGCTCAAATATTTTACATGCCCTAGAAAGGAATTTTAAATATCATTGAAGACTAAATTGACATCTTAGATATCATAAGGGTCAAATCAAAAAATAGTCACCAAAATATATCCCTAAGAATTTTTTATTAATCATGTTGGAAGAAATTTATATTAGGTTCCAAAATCGTACCTAAATTAATTCTTTTTGCATGCCCTAACCTTTAATTGAATTAAAGTTTTTAATATTTTCAAATAAATTTATTTGCATGATTTCTATTATAAATTAATCAGAATTTATTTTTTTCAAGAAAAAAGATTTCATTACCCATCTAGAGAAAAATTTTAAATTTTTTTTTACGATTGCATTATTTTACTATGAATTCTTTTTCAATAATCATATTTTTCAATTTAAAAATATTTCACAATGCTATCATTTTTAAAGTTAATTTTTTGTTAAGCTTTATTATTTTCTCCATCTAAGATAATTTTTTTGAAATTTTTTGACAGTTAACGAATTTTCTATGAATTTTTTATCCAAATTCAAACTTTTAATATTAAAAATTCTCAAAAAGTTATTTTTTTAAAATTTATTTTCTTTGCAAAGCTACTTGTAATAATTCATACTCAGAAAATTTTTCAAGATTTTTTTAACTCAAAAACTATTTTTAAGATTTTTAAAAATACATCCTTATGTAGAAATTATTTTTTTAATTTTTTTTTCAAAAATAGTTTAAAAAATTATAAAAATCCAGATTTTTGAACTTTAAACTTAATAATTTTTTTTTTTATGATAATTACCTTATTTTTATCTATTAGACTTGGTTTTAATTTTAATTTGAGTCATTTTTATAGTACATCCCATTTTTAATGTTATAAAAGGGAGAGAATTAGATATTAAGTTTAGGGGGAGGATACATTTTGATTTATATATATATATTTTTAAATGAACTTGGTATCTTTTTGTTAATTAGTTTTTGTTTACCCTAACTTAACTTGGGGTTGTCACATCAAAAAGGGGAGATTGTAAGTACCCTGTGAGAGTTTTGATATGATCAACCAAGTCAAGTTAGGTCATGTTGTGGTTTGATCCTTGTGTTTAAGTGTGCAGGAGCTTAGGAACATAGTAAGTCAAGTAAAAGATACAGTTAGCGAGAATAACGACACAGAGAGAGTCGATAGGCTCGGTGCATCCGAGGGATGAGGCGCTGCAGAAGAGTACGCTTGCGGACAATAAAAAGGCTCACAATGTTTCCAAAGGATGAGAAGTCGGAGCGGAAGGTTGCTCAAGAAGACCGGAAAATGGGTTCGGGTGAGTGCTATTCCAGATGGTCGAAATCACCCAAGCGAGTAGAACCGGAGCGGAAGACCCAGATAAAAAGTCAACTAGATGTTGACTGTGGTTTGGTCGCCTAGTGCAATTACAGGGGCTCGGAGTCCGGGTGCTGGGAGTCCGTGCACTCAGAACTGGTCCAGGCACTCAGACCACCTCGGCTGCTGAGGGCGCCCCAGGGGCACGCTCGACTGCGGATCGGGTTAAAATGGGTCTGGGCGCCTGGAGGGTCTAGGTTCCCATACTAGAAAATTTATCGCAAAACCACCTGTTGTAATTCGGTACGACATGGATAAAATTCTATCCACGTCTAGGCGCCTGGAACATTTCTGGGTTTCCTGATCAAGGCTATAAATATATCCCTGATCTCAGTAGCTAGAAATCATCACTTATAATCAATTTCTATCTGTTCTACTACTGTATGAGCTGTCAATGCTGTAAGAGGTTTCTCTGCCTAAAGAAGACTTTAGTGGGCTTTTTCAACGTCTTGGATTAGTAATCTTCTGATTGCAAACCAAGTAAATTCTTTGTGCCTCTTCTTTCTTCCTAATTAGTTTGTTAATTCTTTTTTATACAAGTGTTGGTTTTATTCAAGCTATAAGTCGAGAAAGGCTCATTTTTATTTTCAGGTAATTCATCCCCCTCTTGCCAGCCGCAAGGGACTAACACAAATGACAAAGTCTAGCTAGGAACTGCGGGAGAAATGCTTTATCACGAATGGTCTTGTGAGTAGTACAGAATGTTAGGCTCCCTGTTTATAGGAGAAATGCTCTACCAGAAATGGTCTCGTGGGCAAACAGGTAGTAGCTATCTAGCTACGGGCTGCGAGAGAACGCTCTACCACAAATGCTCGTGGGCAGCTCAAGTTATAACAACCCAAAATGACAGTGCAATAAATATATCACAGTCACTAATGGCACTCTCAACCACAAATGGGATATATAGTTATCAGAAAATAAACAAATTCAAGTGTTACTTTAATGATAGCTATTCACCTTGGCAGGGGTATAGGACCTTTAAGCATCAATAGCTAATCAATACTAATAAGGTAGGCTATCATCAGCACACGTCACACGTGTGTGTACTACTAGCAGGATATGCAAAGTAATAATGACAAGAATCCTATTATACACACCATACACGTGCATATATGACATGATATACATAACCAAACATAAGCATCATCCTATCGTACACACCATGTACACTACATGATATGCATAACTAAACATAAGTATCATCCTATTGTAAAAACAATACACGTGTGTATGCTACATAAGATGAATAGCAAAATGAGACTACATGAATATAACTGATGAAGTCAAAGATCAAGAAAGACAAGTATCAACTAAGGACATAATGAAATAGAGTCAAGGTAAATATAGTTTACCATCCAACATAATAATCATGCACCAGGATCAATGACTAACGAAAGCAAGGGAATAAGGTATCCACCTTATATGTAGGTCGTGCTGAATGTCTTCCAATCTGAGCTCTTGCCTTGAATGAGAAATCTACAGTAAATAATGCAATCAAAATCTAGATCTACTGTAGATCGGATAACAAAGGTCTAAATCTTAAACCGATTAGAAAAGTCTAATTGGATAAATCAAATTATCCCTCAATCCCTCACAGCCAATACCTTCTGCATTAATCACAACAAAAATAGAGTTTAACCCAACTTACCCTTACTGTCAACATATTATTCAAATTGAATATAACCCCAAATTTAATTGGCCTTACTGTTAATCACGTAGAACCTTTTATCAATTTGTAACTAACAACTCAATCTACAACTAACCAAAATTTAATCAAAGCATTTAATTAATCCTTTACTCGAATCACTAGCAGCAGCTCACGGTCGGAAAGGTGGCTCACGGCTGGAGAGAAGGTCGAAGCAGAGGTGAAATGGCATCATCAGGGATTGGGCAGTGCTCTCGGCCAACAATGAGAGGGTTGGTCAAAATGTCTAAGTGGCTGCTGTCAACAACCGTTGCGTTTACTTGCGTGAGCAACGAAGTAGATGGTCGATATATCATGTCTATGGTTGGTTGGGGTGGACACCGCGGTGGAGAGAATTGGCACAAGGAGAGATGACTAACAGACCCCTGGGTAGTCGCGATGTTGGTCCCTACTGCGGCTGGCGACAATGGTTGGGGCCTACACCGGTGATGGCTAGCACGTCATGGATAGCGGCATCATCAGTCTGCAGCAGCACAAGGGAGAGAAGTGGGCGCAGTGAGATTATGAAGAGAGGGGAGGCGGCGATGTCGCTACCATGGCTACGGAGAAGGGAGAAAAGGTGACGCCCGACAATGGGGCTCGCGACAGCTGACACGACGATGGTAGCTGCGCCAAGCGATGTACGTGCGAGAAGGGGGAGGCAACCGATTAGGGATGCAAAGGTTCGGAAGGAAGAAATAAGAAGATAAAACTGGAAATAAATTAAAACTTAAGTTTATTTATCAAATTTAAGTTAATTAATTCAATCAACTTCCACTCAAGTGATATTTCAAACATGCTTACTCTAAACCTAATAATTTCATTCATTTTAATATGTCATATGAACTTCATTTAAATTTTTAAAAATTTCTAAAAGTTTTTAGAAAATTCTACAAGGTAATTTTTAATTAAGATTTATTATTTAATTATTATTTAAATGTCATATCTAACAAAGAGGGAGCAATCGACGACTGCTATGAAGCACTCCAAGTAGAGCTGAAAGGAACAGCTAGAATCCATATTTGAAAATATAATTAAAATGTCCTCGAACCTAATGTGAAGTCTTAAGGTGACCTTGTCCCTTATAGAAGAAATATATGTGAAGTCTTAAGGTGACCTGTCCCTATAGAAGAAATATATTGTAAGCGACTCTTTTATACTAACTCTATCGGACAGTGAAAAGTTTATTGTAGGCAACTCTTTTACACTGTCTTAGACAATGAAGAATTTTTTTGTAGGAGACTTTTTTGCACTATCTCAAACAAAACGAGTTTGTTGTAATCAACTCTTTTGTATTGTTTCAGGCAGTGACAGAAGAAATTTTTTGAAGTACTTGAAATTTTCCGAAGGCACTTCGAGGACTTGAAACAAGCATTAAGTTTATCATTCAATCTTTTGCTACAAAGCTACAATTTCTGAAGGAATAAAAATAACACAACAATGATTAGTAAATTAATAGAAATGAGCTTAAGATTAGCAAATTAGCAATACAAAATGAGTTGAGGAGGAAGGCTAGACGGATGCACAGCATGCCATCACTGATCTGTAAAGCAAGTTAAGGATGGAAATTATCGATTAGAAAAAGATAATTCGAACACTTTCAGCATAAGACTCGGCATCTAGTAACCTCCGTCAATTGCTGTAACTAGGCGAATTCTGAGTCCTGCTTTGAATGAGGTGCTCATCCTCGAATGCTAAAACCGATTACATTTGGAGAAGAGATGCCCTCGAGATTTCTTGCTTGGTGAACAGAGCACAGTCTTTATGACAAACCACATTTGGCATGCATATATGTTGATGAACAGATGAAATCATCCAATTCGAGACCCCTCAAGATCAGCACCGTAAACTCCCTGTCCCATATTCAACTCCACAAGTTGAGCATAAGCAGAGAACACCTTCGTGAGCGACGTCGAGACCGACACAAGTCTTGAGCACGTTAAGGGAAGGCGTCGAGTCCAAGACAGAGGGAGAGGAGGAGCAGCTTGCGGATGAGACGGAAAGCCTGCAATAGGGGCAGCGCTTGGAGCAACCAGAGAAGAAGGCCGAGCGATCAGAAATGAAGTTCGACGACCGTCGGGTGAAGTGCTCCTTGAACCTGTAGAAGCTCAAGCAGCGCAACAATTATATATTTGTCTTGAAGATTCCATAGCAAGAGAATATAACAGGGTTAAAATTAATTTTAACACCTAAACTATAAATACAGGTTATGAGCAACCCATACAAAAAGATTGAAAACTAAAATTTAACGGAACATAATGCTTGAATTTAGGATTTCTTCACCTAAATTCAACAACTTATTGAACCGGCGGATAGATGAAGCAACTAAACCAACTGACGCAACTTGAAGTGAACAGACGGGAGTCGTCGTTCCTTTGCGGAAGCGCACCAGCCCGTGTCAAGTAAAATTGAAATTAGATATATATGTCATACCTGAACCGAGACGAACTGGAAAATGATTTGCTTATATATGAAATTCCTTATGGTAATTCTCTTGAACTACTTGTTAATGTATTCACGTCTGAGCAGATGAGCAGTATAATTTTAATGTTTGATAACATTTAAATTTAAGGCTAATGAAATGAGATCTCACTTATGCAATGAGTGTGTAGTGAAAAGTTCTTGTAGGTTGGATACCGGATGCCAAGCAAGGAAAGTTCGAGGCGGTCGGGGACCTGATTCATGATAAGAAGTCTGTGTGTAGATCAGAAGACTAGATGCATGGCAAAAGGAGAAAACCCCAGTAGATCACGGATTGAATGCAAAGGTGAATGAAGACTCGAAGACGAGAAATCTCCAAGCACAAAAGTCCAGAGATCAAGAGGTTCATCTGGCATCATGTACTTGGAAACGAGGGCAAAGAAACTTTAGGCAATTTCAACTTTTAGGAAGGCTGACAAAAAAGGATTGGTCAATTGATTCCTAGATCAATCAATTAATACTCTAGAAAACATGAGGAAGGGTTCATATTGAAATATCAGTCTATTGATTTTTACATCAATTGGCTAATGCCAATATAAAACCAAATAGAAGCAAATCGAACTCATTTGTTTGTACGACTAATGGCATCAATTGAAGGATGATTCGCATCAGTCAATTGATGCCAATTGAAATCGAACAGAAGTGTGTCAAACTCGTTTGTTCAATTTGATTGATGAAATCAATCAAATGATGTTTCAAATCAATTGACTGATTCCAATCAAAATTGAACAGAAGTGAATCAAATTCGCTTGTTTTGAACCATGACCTTCTCCAGGCCTTCCCTAAGAGCATCCGGCCACCTTGACCTATTTCGGGCCTCCCCTCAAGCATCTGGTCATCTTGAGCTGCTTTGGGCCTTTCCGCGAGCATCCGGTCACTATTAACATGCTTTGGACCTTCCTTGTGAGTATCTGGTCACCCTAACCTGCTTCGAGCCTACATTCAACTTCATTTGAGGCTACCCCACATGACATCTAGTTTGGACCATGACTCTGATAACATTTGTTATGCCCAAAGGATATTCACATATCTTCACAATGATATGATATTGTCCCCTTTGGGCCTAAGCCCTCATGCCTATGCTCTTGGCCTCATTTCAATGGAGATATCATATATCATTTTAAAATCCATGATCTTTTCTAAATCTTTTCAATGTGGGACTTTGATTGAATCCCAAGAACATTCCCCTCAAACGAAGGATCACCATTACTCTCATGGTTCGAATCTCCCGCGAGCATCCGGTCACTCTTGACCTACTCTAGGCTTCCCCGCGAGCATCTGATCACCTTGACCTGCTTCGGGCCGCCCCACGAGCATTTGGTCTCATAGATATACTCCGAGCCTTCCCCGTGAGTATCCGGTCAAGTTAATCTGCTCTAGGCCTCCTCGCAACCATCCAGTCACCTTGATCTACTCCAGGCCTCCCCGTGTCACTCCTGGCCTGCTTTGAACCTCCTCGTAACCATCCGGCCACCTTGATTGATCCAGGCCTCCCCGCAAGCATCTAGTCACATTGACCTGCTCTGGACCTTCCCCATGTGCATTTAGTCACCCTGACCTTCCGGGCCTCCCTACGAGTATCTGGTCGCTCTGACATGTTTCAGGCCTCCCAATAAGCATCCAAATTCGGTTACTCTTAACCTGATTCGAGCTTTCCCCGTAAGGCACCACATCTCTGCTGATGGTTACCTTATTTTTCTTAGCATCCTTTCTTATACCCCAGAAAAATATGCTACTTTGACTTCACATCTAGTTTTGATCGTTCCTCACTAGATATGTGCATATAGGATGGACATCCAAAAAAACTCAAAGATGAGAGTAATCTACTAGATTTTCTATTCATATTTCCTCTGATACTTTGTCTTCTAGTGCTATCATTGGTGATCTATTAATCATATAACATGTCATGTTAACCGCTTCCACCTAAAAATTCTTTGTTTGCTTTGCATTCAGTTTGAGACATCTTGCCTTTTCAATGATTGTTTTGTTCAACCTTTCCACTACCTCATTCTGCTGAGGTGTCTTGTAAATTGAGAAATGCATTATTATCCCATGTTGCTCACAAAATTCTTAAAACTTTGAATATGTGTACTTAGTCCCATTGTTTGATTTAAGATATTTGATCTTCCTTTTAGTCTGGTTCTCTTCTTTAGTTTTCCATACTTTAAACTTTGTAAAAGTTTTCGACGTGTGACATATAAAGTATACCCAGACCTTTTATGAGTAATTATCAGTAAAACTCATAAAATACAAGTACCCTCTATGTGATGCTACATTTGTTGGTCCCGAGAGATCCATATGTATGTAGTCTTGAATCTCCTCCATCTTGTTTGTTGTCGTCTTGAATTACACTTTGATCTATTTCCCAAGAACACAAAATTTGCATAATTCAAAATTACACATCTTGACACCCTTCAACAAATCTCTCTTGTGAAGTTCATGCACCCCATATTCACCTATATGACCTAGCCGCATATGCCACAAGACAGTACCAATTATTGCGTAAAGAGGTGGGGGGAAACACCTCTAAACCTCTAACATGAAAGAAGAGAAAGAGAGAAAGAGATCACACGGAGCAACAAGACAAAGACACACAAGAAAGAGCAAACACGAGAAAGAAAGAGGTGAAGAAGAGAAAGAAGAAGAGTTACTGTGGTTTAGCGGTGTGCCTACTCCACAATAATAGCTGAAGCTTTATTAGAATTCTCTCTACATAATTAAATCATATTCAATTATGCTCATGATACAATAGGTTTATAATGATCCCTATAAATAATCCCTAAACCCCCTAACCCAGTAAAATCGTAATAGATTTCTGTTATGAAAAATTACAATAGAATTATGTTATGAAAAATCATAATAGAATTTTGTTATAAAAAATCATAATATAATTTTGTTACAAAAAACCTTAACAAATTTCTCTTCCATAACATCCCTCATATTAGCCTTTATCCAAATATGAGTCACCCTTCAACAATCTCCATCTTGGCGAATGTTCATTCCTTCGAAGAGCATAATTATCTGAATAAAATTCCACCTAGATCTCTAGGTCTGGGCTTCCTTCCTCTAGTATCTAGAGATATAGATCAAGTTCAAGCAATGCTTGAACTTTGTTGTGATCATGGCTTTGTTAACATGTCTACAGCATTATCTACAGTATGAACCTTATCAAGTTGAATTTCCCCAGAAGTAATCAGCTCTCTGACCTTGTGAAACCTCACAACAATATGCTTAGTTCTTCATGATATACCTGATTCTTCGCTAAATAGATAGTACTTTGACTATTATATAACAACTTGACTCCACCTTTCTGAATACCTAGTTCTCTGATCAACCCTATAAGTCATAAGCTTCCTTTGCTGCTTCAGCTGCTGCCATATACTCTGACTCTATAGTAGACAATGCAACAAACAGATATGTCCTTTTGCTACAGTGAACATGTATCCTGTAGTAGACCTCTTGTCATTTAAATCTCCTATATAATTTACATCTTTGTACCCAACAATTGAAGGATCTTCTGATTGCCTACTGAATATGATATGATAATTAGTTGTATTTTTTAAATATCTAAAAATCTACTTACACCCTATAGCTTTCTTTCCTTCAGGAAGTTATATTAGATCCCATGTTTGGTTCTTATGCAATGACTACATCTCCTCTGCCATAGCACTCGTCCACTTGTCCTTCTCAATGTTGTGTACTACATCCAGAAAAAGATGTAGGGTCTCTGCTATTAGTGATAAGCTCATAAGATATCAAGTCTTCGAATTTGTATCTTGTGGGTGTCTTTTAATGTGTATAATTTGCAAGTGCACGGTTGTCGTCATGTAATAAAATATTGATCCCACGCGGATTATTGATTAAGTACTAGTTAACTTCGCACGGTGAATTATCTAGATGTTTGAATTGTTGGTTGAAAGGTCTGAAAACTAAAGGTTGAGAGAGAAGAGAGAGAGAAGAAAGAAGGAGGTGAAGTTAGATTTAGGGATGGATATATGCTAAGATTTCAGTTTCACTATGATGCTAGTTAATATCCCTATGCATTATTTATATCCTTAACTCTATGTTTACATTCTTATAGGGATTTTAACCAAAGTTTGGTATAACCTCACGAAGATCATACCAAAGAGTCTACTCCAAGTTCTAACGTCATTAAGTAAAGAAGTAACTCTAGAAAGTCTAGTTAAAAGGATTTCTCTTATCACTAGGGCTCCCCGGTGATAAAATAGTTAGAGTTATCTAATGTACTTCCTAACAGTAGCACTAGAGTATCAACTCCAATTAAAGTGTCCTAACAAGGATTAGTCCCTATGTTAAGATCTTTTGACTCTAGAAAGTGGGTAAGAATCAATACCCTTTGTCACTAAGGGCATAATATGTTTAGATGAATGAGTATCTTCTGTCTATTGGACCCTTAGTGACTGGCTAAAGGGGGTGAATAGCCTTGTAAAATAAAACAAACCTTTCTCAAACTTTACAGCTTAATAAACTAACACTTGCATAAAAGAATTAAGAGACTTAAATAAAGAAAGGAAGAGGCACAAACAATTTACTTGGTTACAACCGGGAAGGTTGTTAATCCAAGAGAGTTAAATGCTCACTAAACTCTCCTTCAGGTAGAGAAGCATCTTTACAGCAATTAAAGAACTAGATTACAGAATAGAACTGAATAGGAATCAATCATAAGTGTTCTTTTTCAGCTTTGGGAACCAGGGATGTATTTATAGCCCTAGTCGGGGCGCCTGGAAGGGTTCTAGGTGCCAGGGGAGGGATAAACTTTTATCCATATCGCAACGGAATACGCCACGTCGCGTTCCGGATAAAAATCTGCTCTGGTTGCCTGGAATTGGAAAGTCAATACTCTATTGACTTTTTATCCCAGCCTTCCGCTCCGGTTCCACTCACATTGGTCCAGGTCTTCTGCTCTGACTCCACTCACTTGGGTGATTTCGGCCATCCGGAATAGGACTCACTCGAATCTATTTTTTGGCCTTCAAGCAAACGTTCGCTCCAGCTTCTCGTCCCTCGAAAATGTCGTGCGCCTCCTTCTCAACCGCCCGCGTACTCTTCTACAGCACCTTGTACCTCGGACACATCGAGCTCATCCGTCGGCTCTCTCCCATACCATCCTTCTCACTAGCTGCGTCTTTCGCTCGACTTCTTATACTCCTAAGTTCCTGCACACTTAGACACATGGGTTAAATGCCAACATGACCTAACTTGATTGATAACATCAAAACTATCCCAGGGTACTTACAATCTCCCTCTTTTTGATATGAGCATGTAACGACCCACCTTCCTTACTACTACTACTACTCTAAAGGTGGACGCTACTTAACTACTAACTCTACTTAACCGG
>JBBMJZ010000081.1:7835435-7848103 GCA_037833815.1 Zingiber zerumbet | reverse complement strand
CAAAATCGAGTGACGCAAATGCTCTATGTAGTCGTTCATCTTTAGTACAAATTGTATTACAAACAAACCCTACTGCATCTTTGAGCAAAAGAGAGGCTTGGAGACCACGAACCTTTCGGATCTAGCTTGCTTAACAGACATCACATGAAGATGATAGATAATATTATAAGCATCCAAATGCTCATGTTGTTTCTGTAGTTCAGTAGTCATAGTAGCTAGCATGATGCAACTTGTAAGAATAGAATCATCCTTATGTTTTTGATGGGTCGACAATTGGTCCGCAGTTGCATCGACATTAAGACTTGTGAGAAGATGCCCATCAAAGACTTGTGAGAAGATGCCCAAGGTTGTTTTTGGTGTGATCAACCAAGTTAGGTTAGGTCCTATTTTGGTTTAATCTCTGTGTCTAAGTGTGTAGGAGCTTAGGAGTACAGGAAGTCGAGCGAAAGACGCGACTAGCGAGAAGGGCGGCACTAGAGAAAGCTAAAGGGTTCGGTGCGTCCAAGGGACGAGGTACCATGGAAGAATGCATCGGTGGACTAGAAGAACGTACACAACATTCGAGGGACGAGAAGCTATAGTAGAATCCTACTCGAGGAGAAGGCCAAAAATTAGGTTCGAGTCAGCCCTATTCTGGTGGTCGAAATCACCCAAGCTAGCGAAGCCGGAGCAGAAGACCCGGATTGAGGCGAGTAGAACCGGAGTAGAGGGCCCAGACCAAAAAAGTCAACCATGTTGACTTTTATGGGTCCAGGCGCTCGGAGTATGATCGTCAGGAGTCCGGGCACCCATAACTCAATGTTTATCAACATCAACATTACATTGGCCGACACATTGGGGATAGAATTCTATCCCACTCCAAGTGCTCGGAGTCCTTCCAGGCGTCCGAAATAGAGCTATAAATATAGCCCTGATTTCAGTAGTTTAGGCAACAACTTGTAATTCCTTTCTTTCTGTTCTACTATTGATTGTGAGCTGTTAACGTTATAAGAGGCTACTCCGCCCGAAGGAGATCTTCATAAAGTGTGCTTCATTTTCCTTGGATTAGCAATCTTCTGATTGCAAACCAAGTAATTCTCCTTGTGTCTCTGTCTTTCTAATTAGTCTCTTAGTTTTTTATTACAGTTGTTTTTAATTAAGCTATAAGTCAAGAAAGGGTTGAGTTTGTTTTTTCAGGCCAATTCACCCGTCTCATCTTGCCGGCCACCAAGGGGCCAATAGCTTTCTCTCCCATGACACTATCTTTCCTTATTTTTTTCGCATCACATTTTCTCTCTCATCATACTTTCTCTCTCTTCAATCTCTTCTATTACACACACTCTCTCATCATTTTTTTCATCACACTTTCTCTCTCATCATATTTTCTCTCTCCTCATCCTCTCTCGTTATGCTCTCTCTTATCACACTCTTTCCTTATTTTCTTTCATCATACTTTTCCTCTCTTCATTCTTTCCCATCACATTTTCTCTCTCATCATACTTTCTCTCTCATCATTTATTTCTCTCATATTCAACTTTCTCTTATATCTTTTTTTTTCTTTTATTTTCCTCTAAGAGTAAAAAAGAAAATTTTAGTTTATTCTAATAGAAAATATTCAACTAACCAAACATTATTTTTAAGAGTGATATCTAATACTTATTCTCATTCCATAATACTATGATTTTCATTCCCATTTTGATTCCTAAGATAGAACCAAAGGTCACCTTACTATATTTTAACATTGGTTTTAAGCTTGGGTTAGTCAAATGATTTTTGTTAACACTTCCAACTCCTTTCACGCCTCTTAGTATTATTAGTTTCTTTACATATATAAATAGAATCCATATCCTCTTCATTTTTCATGAAATCCAATGGAACTCTCATATATAAATAGAGTTGATCTCTCCCTTCATTTTCCATGAATTCAATGGATATCTTCCTTTGTTTTGCTTTGGATTGTAACTTGAACAACTCTATTCGAATATTAGTTTCAAGCTTTGGTTGGTTGATCAGTTTTTGTTAACCTATCCACTCTTTCTCCGCTCTATTCTTAAATTTTTTTAAACATATATAAACAGAGTCCATCTCTTAATTTTCATGCACTCCAATGAATCTTTTAGATGCGTGTATGTGTCAATATATGTGTGTGCAGAAGTGTATTATGCAATATTCTCATTAACATTCAAAAAGAAAGACGACGAAAAATAGATTTTTTTGTACAAATAGAAAAAGTAAAGTTATGGAGAATTTAAAATGCGACACTAAAAGTAACATAGAGAAAGAATCTTACACGTAGATAATGAAAATGAATTACAAGAATATTATAAAAAATATTACTGCTAGAATTATTCCCTATTCCCTATGAGCTATTCTCCTTCGTAATTCATTAGAATATTTTTTTAATTATTCAGATTTGTATTAACTTGTTATTGTTATTAGTATACACTAATTTTAACACAATATCCAACTAATTTATACTACCGTATCTAGCTATAAGATGGACACAATATCTTAGCAATTTATGTTTATAATACTCTTCTAGTAAGCGGTGATGTGTTGTAAATCACCTTATAATTAGTTTAAAAGTGAAGAACTAGTCAGAGATGAGATATACTATAAAAAAGACCAATTGACATAAACTAAATTTTTTAGTGAAAAACTAACAAAATAATATTATTTACTCAAAGATGAGTTAGATTATAATCAAGAAATAGTCGATTTATCTCAAATAATGATAATCTTTAATTTCTTCTAAGGTATTTCTATGGTTAATTACCATGTCATGCCCCAAATATTTGAGATTGACCACATGAATCTTATTTATCCATTAAGATGTATGCAAAGATCATAACTTTGAAAACTAGCCATGTTATCAAAGAGTTATAGGGAAGGTTTATCTGTCTTAATATCACAATGCTAGATACTGATTAGAGAAAATGTCATTCCCGGCCTTAGTTACTTTTTAAAGTGTTCCCATACTTTTAAAATCACAATTTCACTCCTATGTTTAAAAACCTTACCAAAATACCTCCTATTGTTAACTATTAGCTAAGTTAACAATCATGTGCAAAATATGTGATAGAATTAGTTGATTTTAAAAAATAAAGTTTTGGCCACTTTTTTATTTCTTTAGTAAAAAAAATTCTTTTTGACAAAAACAAAAAAAATCATCCCAAGCAAATAAATAATTTTGTTTTTAATGTGTGAGGGCCATTTGGAAAGTAAATAAACTAGGAAAAGAATAATAAAATTTTCTTTATTATTTAAAACAAACAAGTAATGAGATGATATGGGTTAGCACTGCTTAATACAGATAACTACAATATATATATATTAAAATTAGTTTTCACTTAGAAAAATTTTCATTTCCAAGTAGATCAGCATATGTAATACACTTGTGGAAGAACAAACTCTTCACATGTTCATCGATTCCCATTGCCAATACTAAAACTATTTTTGTGACAATTTAGATATGATTTATGTTTCAGTCTAATGGAGAATAATGCTAGAACAAACAATGATTTGTAATTCATTATTTTTTTACATGGATTATTTTATGTTTAGTATTATGCAAGAAACAAACTCCAAGAGATGCATTTAATTGTAGAAAAGGTGATTACGCTCGCCTCAGGCATCCTTCACAGTTCGTTCTAGATTATGTGAAAGAAAGAAAATCACAAGGTTAGTTTATAGTTAACTGTCAAATCATTAAGGGGTGGGAGGAGTTTTTTCTCGAAAGCATTCCAGGAGATGCATTTAAGATGCTAAGGACATGTATTTCAATAACTAATAAATATTTTAATTAGACGATATGAAACTATGATAAATATGCATATTAAACGAGAAAGAGGAAGACAAAGAAGACTTGATCAGTAATGATAAAATCGGATAAAATTTATTTAAATATAAATGATGATATAGTAGAGAATAGAATCCGACAGAAAAATTCATATAGCCAATTATGGTTTAAAATTTCATTTTATGCCAAACAAAATGTGAAAAATGTACTATTCTTCCTGCCACCCGCCGCTTGACACCACATGCCGCTGTAAGGTCGTAGATGCCACTGTGATCTCTGCAGGCCATTGTGGGGTCATAGTGGGTCACGTCGAGATGCTCATGGATAGCAGGTCACCTTGAGGACACCCATGGGTCACGGTGGGGATGCCCACTAGCGCTCTAGGGATGTATAAACTTAGGTGTATAAGTAAACTTACGGTTAATAATTTCAATTAACTCCTAGCTATAAATAACATAATCTAAATATCATTAATCAAATCCTAATAAAACTATTTCATTAATTTAATATATATTATTTATTTTAATTTTGAAAATATGTAATACATTATTTATTTATTTACCATATGGAGACTCAGTGATCCTATATTTTTAAAAAATATATTTTAGTTTATTATTTTTAATATTTATATTAAATTTTTTATTTTTAATTAATATATTTTATATTTATAAATATTGAAATCATACTAGCACAACATGATACTGCAATGAAATAGTATCGTTTCTATCATAAATCGAAACTCTAATATGACTCGAGATTTTAAATCATATAATTGACCTTATCTATTGAGATAAGGTTTGGTTTGTTATTGTTATATTATGCAATACACAAATACATTCTAAAATAACAAAATATAACCTAATTATAGTATACAACAAAAACTAAAGCTTTATCTAGGATATATACTAGTACCACTAGGTAATAAAGTACCTCCAACACACGACCCACAACCCGTAAATCGTAGATCTCATAACCCATTAGGTTTGGAACATAATTCTCTATAAATAGCATGGCCAACAGTGATAGAGAGAAGGTATGAAACCCTAGCCCTAGTTTTCTTATTCTTCATTTTTACTACTTTTTCTTTCAATAGCATCTATATTGACTTAAGCATTGGTGGGGTGTCTCCCCGGGATGACTCCTGATGCCTTCTAACACATGTTGATCTATGCATATTCAGCCATGTCACGAGTAGAAGCTTCATCACTAGTTTCTAGTGCGGTTGTAGGCTTATGCCGCATCATATGCAATTGGCATTTTTTGATAAACTGTGGGATAATACAATAGGATATATATGAGATGCTAAATCTTGTTAAATCTTTCCTTCACAAGAATAATTCTCTGGTGTATATATCAAAATTGCCTCTTATAGTCTTTAAGTGCTAATTTGAGTTCTAAATTCATTGAGTTGCATATATAGTAGGGCTAATTATTAAATCTATCGTGTATTCTAAATTTTTAATAATTGCATTTTTAAACAGATCTTTTGTGACTTCATACCTCTAATATAGGGGTAAGGGAGCATGAGAGAAGGAATTGAGGTTCATGTAACTAGTTTAATTAAGGTTATGATGTAGTGTGATGATAACAAACAAAATTTAGATGATTTGGCAAAAAAAAAATACCAACATAATAGATTTGTTATAATTTTAGTATAGTAGATGATGAATTTACAAAATATATTTATTGAAAATTGTAAGTGCACGATACAATTAGTAATTAATCCTACATAATATCACTCAAAATAAGAAAGTATTGAGTATTCTGTTATAAATTCTATAAACTAGTTACATATGATAATAATATTCATAAACAAACAGACAGTTCAAAATGCATGCAGATTAAATACCACGATGACTCAGATGTATGAATATAAGTGCAAGCTTCCATGTAATGTAAATTGTAAATAAAATTCGAGGCATTTATTTCCCCAATATCCGTATCTTATCCATCTTCAAGTTCTCAATAACTCTCACTTCAATCTCAAACGTAACAAGCCTTTTGTGTTTTATCCTACTGTCAAAGAACACCTAAACCAATAGATGACATTAATAATAGTTAGGATTTTATCACTAGCATCAAAAACAAATTATGTTCCGAAAGATGTTTGAAAAAATTAAGTGGGAATAGAAACAGGAAGTAAATGCTTAGATTTATATCTACTCAAATATGGTAGATAGTACAATTAGAGTTCTATCCTCTTTGAGGCATATGAATTATTAAGGAACTGGCTGATGTGAAATATTTTAATGGCATGTCTTCGTACGTAGTTGGATTTACTATGTTTAGATGCATAATTTCCTAGCTTTTAACTTGCATAGCGGAGAGAAATTTTAAGAGATAAATTCAAAACAAAGTGCTGTATCAATTGCAAAATGCCAAAGAAATAGTACAGATATATGTACGTCCAGTAAAGCTAAAAAAAACTTTCCCATTTCTTCTTCGAGAGAGAAACACGCTAAGCCAAACAGATCCTTCAATGTGCCAGAAACATTGTTGGAAATTAATTATCCCTAGCTCGTACGATTTGGCAGAAAAAAGGGAATCCTATTGGCTACCAGCAGCAGTTTTCAGGAAACGATCGGCGAAGTAGCAAAAAGATCCGTGAAGATTTGTTCACAACAGCGATTCGTAAATCAGAAAACAGAAAATGATCACGTAAAGCAGGAGGTAGCTAGCTAACTTGATAGAGATTAGGGTTTTTTTTTTTTTGACTTTCTAATTTCTAAATTAAGTTTCTGTCATGCAAGCAGGAATTGAAATGGGTGGAAGGAACTGGCAAACTCATAAAGCTTGATAGGCGAAGTAGCAAAAAGATCCGTGAAGATTTGTTCACAAAAATTCATCGATTCGTAAATCAGAAAACAGAAAATGATAAGCTAGCTAGAGATTAGGATTTTTTGAATTCTTAATTAAGATTCTGTAATGCGAAAAGTAAATGAAATGTGTGGAACCTGGAACTGGAGAACTCGTAAAGCTTGCCCAGGGAAGAGAAGACGATGAGCCCGACCTCCACGTCGCAAAGCACGGAGAGCTCGTAGGCCTTCTTGAGCAAGCCGCTGCGCCGCTTAGAGAAGGTCACCTTCCGTCTCGCCGCGTTCTCGATCCGCTTCATCTCCGTCTTCCTCCTCCCCATGGTCGATCTGAAGAAGAAGAAGGTGATTCTTCGAGAAGCAGGTCCACGGTCCACCACCCCTTTTAAAGGCGTGAAGGGAGAGGAAGAAGAAGGGGCAATAGTGAAATTGTGAAGAAAAGAGGGGGAACTAGGGAAAAGAGTCAGTAGGTCCCGAGCGAGGTTGTCAGGTTTTGTCTCTCGGGACCAATGACAGAGGCTGGAGGACGTCGCGTCCCGGATCTTCTGTCACGGGCCAAACACCGAGGACGATTCTATTTATAGTCCTTTGTTGGACGGGAATGCATGGAGTTTCAAATTACTGACCGCATAATCTCTGCTTCGACATTCCAACTGCACCTATACATGAGCTACCTGATTTTTATACGACGCCATAAAGATAATAAATAATTTGTTTATGACGTAACTTTTATGAAAAGTAAATAAATAAATAAAATAAAAAAGAGTTTTCATTTTAACAATAATTTATCTAACCGCGTAATTAAATTAAAGGCTCATCCACCAGAGGTATTTTCCTAAGTGATCTTGGACTCTAGTTAAGCTCATTTTTTTTTATTATCTATTGTAAAAAAAATTTATAAAAAAATTACTATGAGATTTATTACATATTAGTTATTTTTGCAAAAAAAAATTTTGCTTAGCCCACCTTTTCCATATCCAAAATTTAGCTCATCACCTCCTTTTCCTGAATCAAATCTGTCCTCAACGGATATAGACAAACTAGATTTGTGATTGTTAATTGTCCATAACTCATTAGATGCACTCATTAGGTAGCAAGATCAATTACGTAAATTTAAAAATATCTAAGTTGTATCAATTTTTAAACCTAATAGCTCTTTATTTAGATTATAAATTCATATCTGAGAGTGATACTTACACTCATAATGATTTAAGAAATACAATGAACTCGATTTGAATATTTTCTGAGATGCTTAGATAGAGATATGAATTTTTAAAATATTTATAATCTTGAATAATTTAATATTTTAGATATTGATATAAGTGTTGACAAGTGGCCCATATTTAATCGGAGGTTGATAAGGACGTTGTGAAAAGAAAGAAGAAGGGGCACGACTTGGCATTGCTGTGTCAAGTTCTAGAGGCCTGGCGTGCCCATCAGACACAACCTGGTTGTGTCCGGCTCTGGAGCCACAGTACGCTTAGGCACTGGCGTGCCCACCAAACACGCACTGGCTGTGTCCGAATCTGGATGAGCGATATGAGTCGCCCTTACAGATGCATGGATTTTAGATTCTGCATGTTCATATTACAAGACATCAAATAAGGAATGGTTTGACACCTACAGGATAATGAATTCTAGTTCAATGTTGATGGGGAATGAGACATCTTATAAAATCATTAGCATAGGGAATGCTAAAATCAAGATGTCTGATGGTATAATCAGAACCCTATGTAATGTCAAACACATACTAGATTTGAGGAAGAATTTGATCTTACTAGGTACATTGGACGGTATTGGTTGTAATTACAAATCAATGAGTGGGGTGATGAAGGTCAGCAAGGGAGCTTCGATGGTAATTAAAGGATAAAAGCTAGCAACAAACATATATAAGTTGATAGGGACTACGATTATAGGTGGAGCTGCTGCAGTGTAATTTGAATTAGACAACAGTTGTGACATATGTAGATAGGGCATATGAGTGAATGTGATATACTGGAACTTCACAAAAGAGATTTGTTGAAGGGCGTCAAGACGCAATAACAAATCTACATACATGCCCCCTCTCAATTTTTTTTTATTAGTATCATTATAGTTTATAATTTTGCTCTGCTTATTTATACATTTTGCCTCTCTCAACATAAGTTCAATAGTTTTATATATTTTTAGCCATATTTTAATTTTAAGTGAAATTTATTTTTTTAGGTATATTTTAATTTTTAAGTGAAATTAAATTAATTTTCAACATTTAATCAAATCTTGACCCATTTTATGGAAATAAGAACCAACTTATAATACAAAAAAGGGAAAAAAAAACTAAATGAAATGAGAGGAGACTTGCATAAGAAGTTGCACTTGTCTTCTTTTTGTTTGAAAGATATAACATGACAAAGAGGTGGGGGGAGGAAGTCGACGAAAAATGAGAAAAGGGAAAATTTTCTCCTTTTTGTGTTAAATTGCTCTCTCAACTCCTCATCGATAAGATTTTCTTTTATTTTTCTTGACTCTTATAAATTCTATTAAAGTTTTTATCTATTTACATTAAGTTGTAAATTGTAATTTATATTCAGGTTTGATTATTAGTGAGATGAAGAATAATATTATTATATATGGAGAGATTTCTCAAAAGAAAATCGACAGAGATTGAATCTTTGAACCCCTTAATCAGACCCTGGACAACAACCAACAATATGGAGTTATGATGCTAATGACAAGGATTGAGTGTGAAGGGCGTATTTATTAAAGGGACCTTGTCAACTTGTTCTTCATGACTTTTCACAAACTGAATGGGAAATATAAAAAGAAGGTTTGTTGCAAATGTTTAAAAAATATCATGATTGGTTAAAGTATAGCATATCCAAAGATAGTGCATATTGTTTCTATTGTTATTTTTTTTTAGAACTCCAAGTAACCAAGGTGTCAGAGATTCATTTATTGGTGAAGAATTTAAAAATTGGAGAAAGAAACAGAAGTTTGATCAACATGTTGGCAAGCATAATAGTTTTCACAGCATAGCAAAATTGAAATGCAATGATTTAACAAATCAAAATCTTCTAGGAGTGTTTCTTCTTTACTTACTGGACAACTAAATAAAGATAGAGTTAAATATCAAACTCGGTTAAATGCATCTGCTGATTGTGTTCATTTTCTATTAAGATAGGGATTAACATTTTTGGGGTCATGATGAATCTAATTTATCAACAAATAGAGGCAATTATTTAGAACTTTTTCATTGGCTTGCTGAACACAATGAACTTGTGTAGAAAGTTTCATTTCAAAATGCTCCTCAATATTGTCAATTGACATCATCTAGTATTCATAAGGATATTTGTGTCGTTGCTGCTAAAACTACTTGCGTTATTATCAAAGATATTGGTGAGACATATTTTACTATCTTGGTTAACGAGTCTCGTGATGTATCAATGAAAAAGGAAATGATAGTTGTTTTAATATATGTGAACAAAGAGGGAGATATTAGAACATTTTCTTGGTATTGAACATGTTCTTAGTACAACTATAGCTTCACTTAAGCATTCCATTGATCGACTACTCTCTTGTCATGGTTTAAGCATATCAAGTATGTGTGATCAAGGCTACGATGGGGTGAGCAATATTCAAGGTGAGCTTAAACGCTTGAAATATAATGCCCGTAAATTTCCTTTCCCCAAAAGAGCAAAAAGAAATAGAAGAAGAGAAAAGAAGTAAAAAAATATTTATAAATGACCCGGGCTACGATTTGAACCCTAGACATGTTATTTGAAATTGATTAAAGTAGTCATTAGGGTAGTGGTAAAGCATCACATGAGCAATATGAAATAATTCATTATATGTAGATTATGTGTGAAGAGATGCTTCAACTTTCACTAAGTATAAAAGGGGTTGGATGAGATCAAAAACCTAATTTTGATCTCCTTCTTCTTCTCTAGCTGAAAACCTCCTCCTTTCCTCTTTGCAATTTCGGCCAAGAAACCTAGGGCTCCAAGTCTTAAAGCTTTTCAAGGGGAGGATCTAAGGGAAGGGGTTTCTCACAAGGATTAGTACGCACGTGAAGAGGGACTTGGAGATTAAGGCATACAAGAGGGGTTTGGTTTTCCTACACCCTACCCTACACCTTATAATAGTAAGATCTAGCGAAAGGATGTAAGTACTCCTCACCTGCAGTATGAGTTTATTCCATTGATATATGTGGTGATATGGTTTAAGCATGTGAAGAAGATACATGACTAGATATGTTTTATGCTTGTTGAAATAGATACAAGCCATGATATGTAAGATGTCCCTCTAAGTTTTGGGATTAAGAGCATGTTTAGAATATTTTGAATTGCTTCCCATTTAGTTTTGGGGCTAAGAAATATATTCAAGTGCCCTAAAATGCTTCCCTATAAGTTTGAGGGATTAAGCGCACATAAGGTGCTTGTTCAAATGACAAGTAAAGTGCAAGTAAAAGAAAGCAATAGTTAAAACAAAGTATTTTACTTTAAAGAGGCATGTACTGGACACAAGGTCCATGGATGGGCTCCTAGATCGCCCCTAGGCCCCTAGATCGCCTAGTAGTATCTTAATAGGTTCGGGATTAGCTACCTCAGATCTTATTAAGGATGCGCGCAAGGTGGTACAACGTCGGGCTCAAGTAAGTTGATTACTATTTTTGCTAGTTATGTAATATAAAGTTTTCAAACTTCGTTATTTGTCTTAGTGGAAGTTTCCTAAGTTTGAGAAATTGAGTTATATAGTGCAACATTGAAGAACTCTATAATATGCCAAGATTCCTCCATTCATTACTAGCATGGTTTTAAGTTGATGTATGACATGATAAACCTATTTTAAAAAAATACATGTCATATCCATACTTCCGAAATGTGTGTTTTAGTGTGAATTACTGTCAAGTGCATGTTTTGCGTTTTCCCTAAGCAATTTTGAAAAGCATGTTCTCTTTTTAATGCTTGTTTTGTGAGTAGATGGTACTTACTAAGTATTCACTTATAGACTTGCATTTCCTTATACTGCAGATAAAGGTAAAGGAAAGCTCGAGTAAGAGGAGGCAGTAGGAGTGGTGTTTTGTGTGTATGTGACGGAATAGTAGAAGGAGATCTTGGAACTTGCTATTGCATGGAAGGTGTTAAATCTTGGTGCTAATGTATTTTCTTATCTTCGCTCTGCACGAAATACTACCAAAAGTTGTTTATGATAAATTTATCAGTTTGGCAGTAATTAGAGTGGCAAAGAGGGAAGATCTAGGGTCTCCCCAAAGGGGAGGACCCCTCCTATAGCAATGGGAGAGAACCCTAAGACAAGGATGAGTACAAAGGGGAGAACAACCCTTTTAGAGAGCAGGGTGTGACCCCCACACGACCCGTGACATGGCCGTGTGGATTCACACGACCTTGGTGACACGGCCGTGTGACCTTCACATGACTGTGCCCTACGCCAGCAGGGAATGCCTTACACGACCGTGTGGCACACACGATCGTGCCAAACTTTAGGCCTCGACAAAGGTACACAGCCGGTCATCACCACACGGTCATGTCTTGCTCCTTCTCAGGTAAGGCTACACGATCGATCATCACCACACGACCATGTCTTGCTCCTTCTCGGGTAAGACTACACGGTCGATCAGGGCCACACAACCCAGACTCTCTAGAAGCTCTAGACTCCCCCTTTGTTTTGCTCCAAATCATGTTCTATCAGTCGAAACAAGATCAGAGTAGATCTCTGAACTGAGCAGTATATATTATAAATATAAAATTAGAAATGAAAGAGTAACGTCTGCCATAAGGTAAGGAGAGAAGGGTGGGTGTTACAAATACGGAAGAAGATCAAGACGTCTTTAGCTACAAAAAAAGTACAACTAGTTCTTTAATTCTGCTGCGCAATTGTTGTAACGCCCGAAAATTTCTGAATTTATAATAAGAATATGCCATGAAGTTTCTGGATTTTATGGATATTTTTTCAGAATTTTTGGAGTGTCGGAAGTGGCAAAAACAAATAGGTCGCTTAAATGGTCTACACGGGAATTGAACCCGAGACCTGTGGTTTAAGCGAGAATGAGAGAACCAGTTGTGCCAGCAGCGGCCGCT
>JBBMJZ010000081.1:7811442-7822407 GCA_037833815.1 Zingiber zerumbet | reverse complement strand
AATTTTAGACCGAACCAAATTTTTATTAAGCCAAACCAAATTTTTAGAAAAAATCGGTTTGTTCGGTTTATTCGGTTTTATTGAAATTCGGTTCGGTTCAGTTCAGGTTTTATCAAAAATCGGTTCGGTTCGGTTTGTTCGAAACAAAATCGGTTCAATTCGATTCGATTAATTCAGTTCGGTTCGATTCGATTCGATTTTAATCGAATACTCACCTCTACATGGAATTATGATTCCTTACTCATAATAATTAATAATCATGAATTGATTTAGAGGAATTGTTATACTATTCTATATAATTTTTCATAAACTATGTAAGCACTCATAATAATTGTTCCACGCCTAGTTTTATTTATACTATTTTTTAATTTGATTCTTCGAACAATGTAAATTCTTAAACAATTCAACCTCCAAACAATTTACATTACGTATATGACTTTTTGTGGCACGTCATCAACGGCGTGCAGTTAAGGAACACCGTTAATAATAATTTTTACGGCATACAATCAAGTACATTGCAGGTAATATTATATTTATATAAATAATAATGTAAAAAAATTACATGCTATTAAAATTAAATATTTTCAGTACATTTTTTTATAATGCGCTATTAAAAATACTATAAATTTTAAGGGTTAGAATTTTAAGAGCCTACATATGCTGTTAAAAATATTACATAATTTTAATGATTAAAATTTTGACAGCACGCTTTTTTGTCCGCGCTGTTAAAATTCTTACCCATGTTTTTTAAATTTTCCAGCGCCGAATCATACATCAAAACCCTTCCCTTCGTTGCTAGAAACCTTTGACGTTGTTCGAAGCTCCATCGCCGAACCCCTCTTTTCGGCGCTCTCACACTTCCCAATTCCTGGCCTCAGCCACCCACAATCATCTCGTCGTGACCACTTTTCCCGTCGGCCCCACCAAGCCGTCGCATCTTAGTCCCCAGTTGGCCCTTCGCCGTCGCGTTATCTCCCCTCTCTCTTCCGCTGCAATCTCATCGTCGTCGTCATCGAGTCTACCGCCGATCCTATGCGTGCAGAGAAATGTTTGATTTTTTTGGGGACCTCCTGAAGCTAGCCCTATGCATGAGAGAAAGGTTTGATTTTTTTTCTATTTAACTCATGTTTGTTTACTTGATGTCTTTCTTCAAAAGCTTGCTGAGGAGAACGATTTCATTGAAACCCTCTGTACGAACTAGTTTTTAGATTTTTTAGAACATGTCGGTATTTAGTATTTTGTGTTTATATCTCAATGAGCAAATTATGCTAAGTAAATACCATGTTACTTTCATCTGAACAAATCTTGTTTTGAACCTCATTTCTTTCTATTGCTTGATTCAGTACTATTTGGCTTAGAAATATAATCCTATCTAAATGTTTCTCAAAACTCCTAACTTTCTTTTGTTCTGCCATTCCAAGCTGCTTCATGTCTTCAATCATTCTATGGTACATCCATTGACGCATGTTTAGGAGGTTTATCATATTCCTAATAGCATTCTTTAGCTTAATAAGTTTTGTCTAGGCTCACTTCCTAAACTCCCAAGTACTATAATGTTGTGTTAATTGTTCCTCGTAGCTATGTGCTGGGATGATTCCAAGCCCTAAAAGTTCATCTGAATGCATTTTCGTTTTTGAAATGTTCAGGGTATTGTTTCATCAAAATCAATGAATTTCTGTTAAATGAGATTTGGTGTAACAATGAATGAGATTTATGTGATTTATAATTCTGTTCCTTTCTGTTTGTTATTCTGATCAGTTAATGTGAGTATAATTTTGATGCATCCTTGCTCAATTATTATCTGTCTTGCTTTTTTAAACTTATTGTGAAATGCAATAGCACAATTCTTAGATGATGTCTTCTTTGTACATGGGTATGATCTTCGTGGTTTTGTGGTTGCATAGGTATTGAAATATTGTCCTTTGATTCTCTATAGATACTAAGATCTTAATCATCATGTAGTTAAAAAAATTAGTCAATTTTTGGCAGGACCATTTGCCATTGCAGTTTTTATCTTGCTTTATATGCATTACAATATGCTATTAAGATTCAATTTTGTAAAGAAAATTCTACTAATCTACTGCAATATGGATTTGTTAAGTGTTAGTAGCTTCATGATATGGCGATTGTATGACATGAATATGATGTTATTCACAACCAGTATTTGTCACATACGTGTGATGGCTACTTGAAGCTCTTTCCTCTATTTACCTCTAATGAAGTGTACATCACTATTAACTAAATTACACTTGATATTGCCTAAATGATACTTTGTTTATTCGTGGCAGGGAAATCCAATTGTGGGGGTTCATATCTTTTTATATTAAGTTGATGTAGTGGACATGTATTGTCCACAAGGTCTTAGTAATGGACCCGAGCAAGGAACTACTCTTTGCCATGCCATTTCTGATGCAGAAGGGAAATTTGTCTTCAAATATTTACCTTATGGTAACTTTATTGTTGGGTGGATATGATTTATTTATTTTTATCGATTTAGCTTAATAGGATCGGAAATGCTTAGCTTCTGTAGGCAATAATGGATGCATTTCATTATAGCATTTCATAATGTATGCATTTCATTATAGCTCAGCGCATGCATTAATAAGGTGTATGTGATGGATTCAGTACTAGATGCTGTTGAACACTAGAATTCATTGATTTCATGGATTCAGTACTAACTGACACACATCTAACCATAAAATACCTATAACCCATAAATACCCACTAATTATTGTCCATCTCTCTTTGCTTTCCTTTCTTGCAACTCTAGGCACGCATTTGCCACATTATCCTTCATTGCAGAAACCTTTTTATTTCTTTATGTTGGAATGGATGCATTAGACATCCATGAGAGGTCTCATGAGAGGTGCAGTGCCCATAACACTTGCTTATAGTCAGGTTATCAAATTTGAAGTTTTTTTTTCTTTGTGTGTTTTTTCATGATAGATCTATTAATATTAAATAAGGAGGCATAGATGCTTTCCCTGATTTATGATATGTCAAGTTCAATCAACATACTAATGTTACATTATAATACATTTCTAGACACTCAACTAATGTTTAGCATGAATTTTTTATCATCCTGCAATTCTTTTGATAATCTAATTTGAATAGATGATTTGAAGGACGAAAGTATTTTCAATTTTCATTTGATTTAACAAATTATGATAGTATATATCTATTGAACTTACAGTTTGCAAGATCTGGACACACTCAACTATGAGGAAATGCAATTATGATCACTAGCACTATCTTTGTTGTGCTTTTCAGCACTATGGTAAGTCTTTGTGTTTGGGAAATATGAAATACATACTGATTCCTATAATGTTTGCCACCTTCTGAATTCGAATTTGCTGCAATATTCAAGCTAACTAAATAATCAACCTGGTGATTATCAAATGCATAAACAGTTCATTTTTTTTATTATTTGGAGTGAAATTTTTTATTGTTTTACTACCTTATGATGCCTCTTAGGTTTTTGGATTGATGATGAAGCTGCTTTTGAGGTTCTTATTGTCGCATAGCGTAATGCACTTCAGCAGCATGTGTCTTCTGATCCATCAACCCCCAAATCTCTTCTATTGCTGCTCATGGAGAATGGACAAGCCTCGGAAGATGAAATAGGGGAACATATAGCTTGGCCATCCAATCTTAGACTACTCACAAAACCAACTCACATGGTTCATCACCATTAGCAGAAGTTCAATGATGCATTCATGCATCCATTTTCTTGAGGATGCAAAAGAAAGTACAATCGCATGATTATTTAAGTTTATAGTTTTGTATGACTAATATAGATTCTATTTATTTTTAAGTCATATATTCTTTTGTAAAAAATAAATTATGTTAGTGAGTAAATTTTTTTGTTACTAATTGGATTATTTTACTTAAGTGTGATGTTTATGATTGAATGTGATATTATAATTGTTTGAGTTTTAATTGTATAATTGTGCATGTGTGGTATGTGTGTGGTATTATAATTGGATGTGGTATTATAATTTGTATGTGATATCTATATGTGGTATTTGAATGATAGTAATCACAACGTGCATCTCGCGCTGCAAATACTGTCAATTGCTATTAACTGCAGCGCCCACCGCGCGCTGCGAATGTTCTTAACTGCAGCATGCGGCGCATGCTGCGAATGCTAGTAACTACACGCACGATGTATGCTGCGAATGTTCTTAATCGCAACGCACAAATGCTGCGAATACTCTTAACCGCAGCGTGTAGTGCGTGCTGTTGAAGTTTTATGACTTTTAAAAGCTTGCAGTTGTGTAGCATGTAATGCGCACTGCGGATAGTATATTTGCGTGCTACGAAAAGTCATATTTGTTGTGGTATACGTGTTGGCAAAGAGGGTTAGAAGGACCAAACATATGGATCACGTGAATAAGACAAGTGAGTTCAATGGGCCAGGTAGATTGGTTGGGCTAAGCGAGACAATGAGGGTTAGTCAATTTGATTATAGGATTCGCTGACCCTATTGTCTCAGGGTGATAATAATGTACATCTTATGTGTTCTTCACAGTTCATCTATAGCCTATATGAAATGAGGTAAATCATAGATAACTATTAGCTTGAGCAATTATCAATACATGAAAGAGGATGGGAACCTGACTACTAGACAGGAATTGACCTCCAGACCTTATAGTGACAATACCTCATACACTACCAACTATTCGTCCTGAAGGGATACTAACTCTCATTGTCTCGCTAGAAGGGTCAGTTGATTGAAATGATTAGATGGTATGATCGAGTCTGGATGATTAGGTGAGGCAAACCAGACATACTAGTCAAGTTGGTTAGGTTGAATGAGTTAGGCAGAGTGAGTGGATCAATATGCTTAAGTGGACTAGTCGAACATTTTGAAATTTTCTAGTCACTTTTACTCAGAAAAACATATAACATAGCAGGAAAAAAATTAACTTAATGCATTCCACAGACAAATAGCTCCAATACTTTTTTGACGTGTGACAATTCCAAAGAGATTGCAGACAATAGATGCTTTGAAAGCTTACAACTTTGACTAAAGGTTAATGCTCAGTTTACTTAAAGTACGGTGAGAAAGGAAAAGGTTTTTATAATAGAAAATTATGAAGAAAAAGGATGAAGAATTTTTTTCTTTTATATATTTATTTATTTTAATAGAGAAAGGTAGATACATATAACGTAATTTTATAAATAAAAAAAAAATATATATGTTATTTTATTTTTTTTATATATGGTATAATTTTATAAATAGAAAGGGATACATATGTTATTTTTTTTTATTCATTGCTTTCTATCTGATTTTGAGATGATCAATTTTGACTCCAAAATCATCCGTTGATAAATTACGTTTCTTTTTTATCTAAAAATTTTAATAAAGTAAACGACGAAAATTTTTCCACTTAGGTAATTTTTCTTTAGTTTTAGTTTCCGCTCTCCATGTAATCCCAAGTAAAGTTTCCACTTCCCAATCCGCCATTAACGCACGTTTCCTTCTGCTTCCAGAGCCACTAGACTCTTGCAGTAGAGTGAAGACTGATATTCAATTCATTGCCCTCTATAAATAGACTGCCAAATGAAGAAGTAGCCATTCAATTAGCGAAGGTGAGCTACTAATTAATATTTACCTTCTCTTAATTGTCTTCTCTTAGAATGGATGGCAAAGGTGGCAAACGTGGTGAAGAAGGTGGTGCAAGAGATGGCCATAGTACTGGAGGTTCAAAGGACCAAGGCACTGAAGCCTCTGCTGCTTCAACGCCAGTGATTAAGCCAATCGGAGGCGATGAAAGCTCCGGGAGCAGAAGGCTACATTTCAAGTGAAGCCTTTGAGAAGAACCCCCAACGCTACTTCCATGGTCTCCATCATGGTGACAAGGGTGGCAAATGAACTGTGCTAATCAACTATCATTAATAATAACTTCTGATTGATGTAGGTGTAGCTTTTGGTTGGGATTAAAGAAACCACAAGTTTGCTGATTGATAAGTTGTCATAACATCCTAGAAAAATAATAACATAATTACTTCGAGAAAGACATCAATCTTACAAGTACCATGTTTTATTTTTCGTTCGAGTAGAGCCACTCAAACACCTACTCTGATCACCGTGGATAGAATGAACCGGTGGAGACGCTAGCAATGGAGTAAGGAGATGGTTGGCATTCTACATCTTTGGTCTCGTCGAGCTCCATAGTGGTCTCGTCGGTGAAAGGTGGCTTGGTGGGTGCAGGAAGTTCTCTGTCAGTGCACAACATCCGCAAAGCAATTGCTACTGATGGCCTAAGTGAAGGACTCCCTTGGGTGCATAGAAGTCCCACATGGAACACCCTCGTTATTTCTTCTTTCACTGTGTCAACATCTTGATAATTGTCGAGAAGAATATTTGGATCGATCATCTCATCAATTGTTCCTGCTTGAAAATGCCTCCATGCCTACTCGATAAGCAACAAAATTAAAGACAAAATATTTAGTACACAAAACCCAACAAAGTAACACAAATGATCATCGAGTAAGAGTAGCTGCTTACTTGAGTAAGAAGACTCTCTGATGACTCGGAAAAGCATTCAAAAATCTTGCTCCGGTTGTTAGATTTGCCAGTCACTAGCTCAATCATAAGCACTCCAAAACTGAAGACGTCTGCCTTCTCTGTCAGTTGTCCGCAGGCTAAGTATTCTGGAGCCATGTAGCCTCTGTCAAAAGACAAATTCTTATCGAACATATAAATAAATCGGCAAATACAACCGCAATGAGTTATCTTGGACTCACAGTGTTCCTGCTACTCCGGTGGTTATATGGCTCTTGTCGTCTTGGAATGTTCTTGCTAGTCCAAAATCAGCAATTTTCGGTTGAAATTTTATGTCTAGTAGGACATTGCTTGCTTTGATATCCCTATGGATTATTTTAATCTTCGAGTTCTGATGCAGATAAGAAAGACCTTCAGCCGTCCCAGTAATGATGCCCAACCTTCTTTGCCAATTTAATTCCTTGCCCTTCTCAGGATCTGTTAAAGTCAAACCCTTTACGGTATTAAAATGATTTAATACAATAACCTTCAATGTATCGAATTGGTCTTATACCGAATAAGAAACGGTCGAGACTCTTGTTTGGGAGGAACTCATAAACAAGAAGGCTTTCAGATCCCGAGCAACTGCAACCCAACAACCTAGCAAGGTTCTTATGCTCCACACTGTTAATTATGTTGACTTCATTGTAGAAATCTGCGATGCGGTGCTTATTGTTGAAGAACAGCCTCTTCACAGCAATTTCTCGTCCGTCGACCAATGTTCCCTATCAGCAAGTTGCGAGTTCATCAAACATTAGAACCACGACCAAATGCTTTGGTCTTACAAATTTACACAATTTTGTAAGCTATAGAATTTTGCTAATCATTTGATGTTGCATTGGTACGAGAGGCTCGTCGAGCCAAAATATGAAAAACAGAAATGGTTTCTCACCTTGTAAACTGTACCGAATCCTCCTTGCCCGAGTTTGTTGGAATCAGAAAAGCCTCCTGTAGCTTTCTCAAGTGTAGAATACTTGAAGTTCAAACTATTATTGTATAAGCCTGCTTCGATGCTTACTGAATTATTCAAACCTGAGAATACGAATTCGTACACAACAGAGACCTTAGATGAGAAAAAGAGCAGACGAAAAGCAATAAGCATTCTATTATAGAGATTTTATGATGAGTTTACAAGACTTCTTTATTATACAAAGATGATCTCATTCGGTGGTTGGCTTTACGATATGAAATGGAACAATAATAAGCAAGTAATTGAGTGTGCATTGTATGAATATAAAAGTAGCATCGTTTACCTCTTCTCTTCTTTAGTTTCCTTTGTTTCCACACCCTTACCGCAACCGTAATCCCGACAACAACAACTATGAGAGCACTACCGACAGCAACAACCATAGCTATAATGCTCCCTGCCAAAACACCAACATATAAGACATTGAGAAACCAGCTGAACAAAAATTTTGATAGATTCTAGCAGCACAACAAAAAAACTAATGTATCATACTTCTTTGATGGCTTCTGCTCTCATCTGGATTAAGGAAATTCGTGTCGGAATATCTCAAGAAGCAACCTGTGTTGAGCACACGGCCTTCCGACCAAGGTAAGCATCGAACTGCTGAAGCTGATGCATTCTCTAGACAGGCCTTGCAAGTGGTCTCATTCAGTGTCCTCCAACAATTAGCCAAAAGATAAGCTGAGTGATTCGAGCCCCCCTCGGTTTGGGGAACCAAAATTTTTGCATAGCCACCATTTCCAGGAGCTCTATTAACTGCCTCCAGCAAACCTTGCCGGGCTGCCTGTTCGAAAGCTCTACCATTACTAGTTTTATTTCCACATATTGCCCTGTCTTCCGGGCCGATATACTCCGAAAAAAAACTATAATTCTCAGCCCTCATAAAGCAACCATCGAGATAGATGCGTCCACCAGTATAAGGAAAGCACTTGGGAAGAACAGTTCGAGCCTCGGCATAACATAAAACACAGTCTAGAGAGGAGAGGTCGCCATAGCATTGGCTTAGTCCATAGCTTGCATCTGGCCCTGAGCCCATAGTCGCCTTGCCAAAACCATCGGATCGGATCTGGCTGCCAATGCTATCCATTACAGCAAGGAAGTTCGGAACATATGCTGTTGAATTGTGTTCCAATTGTCTCGAACAAGTGACTTCCACGGTTTGAGATCTTGGATCCCCTTTGGAATGTCCACAGAGGAGAACGAGGAGCAATAGATGGAGGATTGATACAATTCCACCCATTGAATAGGTTGTAAGCTACAACATACAATGTTTTATCCAGCTCCTATAGATCACACAAGTAAAACCTTTATCCAGCTCCTATAGATCACACAAGTAAAACCATAACTTCTGTGTACAAAATTGATCAATGGAGTGAATGCTTCAAACCGTAATCTGATTCGGAAGGGAAGAACTTGCATCAATATCTCAGTTTCAATTCAAACATGAAAAAAAACGGAGTCTAGGCAGATGTATAAAACCTTTTCAACAAGATAGTGCTCTTTTCGATCTCTCAAAAATGGAATCTTTTATGGTTCCTTACTTTGATAGGGTGCAAATATCTAAATTTCACTAACCTTTTAGAGATTTTTTTATAATAGTAAGGAAATAGGACTATTTTCCAAGAAGACTTACTTGTGCAATGTTCTTGCTCTTAGCAGACCTTCAACATCTTCAAAGTGAAAGATGAAGAACTTCGGTAAGTTAGCAAAACCAGAATTTCCTCATGGATCTGAAGCAAAGAAAGACCTAAAGATTGTCTAAATGTCTAGAGACGAAAGACGAATGAGAAGGAAATAAGAGGATCGAGAAGCCAAGTTTGTTTGGAGGAGCGAAGGCTTCGATTGCTGGAAGGAGAAAAAGGAAAGATGGCACACCCAACTGGATCATGATCAGCATAGCATTAATGGCGTCTTTAAGCAGTGGTTTTTTAGTTTTTGTTTTTATTTTGTGGTATCATAAGTCAAAGTTATCCACTGGGCCATGAGTAGTCAACTTGGCTGGGACACAAATTCAACGACCTTGCGTGTCTCGCAAGGCGATTGACCTGAGGTGATTGAATTAGAAATCCAAATACATTCCCGTCCTCAAGTTGTTGAAAAGATTCTTTCATGTCTTCTAAATGAGAGGTGCTTTTCGCAACCCCTCTGACACGTCTCCTTCCCGGCCCCATCTGCAATCTTCCACTTATACCCTTCAATCTCACTTCTGTTCGTTTTTTCTTGATTTTTTTTTTTTAAGTTTTGTTTATTTTTTTATTGGTTTTGTTTTATCAAAAAAAAAAATTTATTGGAAGGGGTGAGGTAAAGGGAGGAATGTTATTAAGGATGGAAGGATAAATAATTTAAGTGAGATTTTTTTATATCTATGATTTCATTGTCCTACCTTAAATTTTAATTTTATTTACGTTTATACTTTTTGATTAGTTTAACTAGTTTATTTTATTTTTTTAATAATTTTTTTAATTATATGTTTGTAATCTTTATGTTAAATTTTAAAAGTTATTATCGGTAAAAAATTTAAAAAATAATATATATAAATATAAATATAAATATAAATATATATATATATATAGAGCAGTGTTATGCGCGTCGCGCAGGATTTGTTTTTTTTATTTTTTTTTATTTTTAATATTTTAAATTTAAAAAATCAATAAAAAAAAATAACATTTCTTTAAATAAATTTTGAATACATTAATATATACCCTCACCATATTACAATACTAAATAAATACTTAAATTAATTTTATTTTAAAAAAAATTTAAGCCAACCACTATAACCTAATTGGGAAGCTTGAACCCTATAGGTAAAATCTAAAAAAAATAGCTTTAATACTATAACCCAAAGTCTGAACCCTAGAGGTAAAATTTTTAAAAAAAAAGTTTTGATACTATAACCCAAAGTCTGAACCCTAGAGATAAAAATCTAAAAAAAAAATAGGTTTGATACTATAACCCAAAGCATGAACCCTAGAGGTAAAATCTATAAAAACAAATAACTTTGATACTATAACCTAAAGCGTAGACCCTAGAAATAAAATTAAAAAAAATATTTTAATTATTTTTTTAATTTAAAAATTAAAAAAAAACTAAAACCGCTGATATCCTGCGCGCGCGCACAGTCGCACACTGTGCAGGCGTGCAGGATATCAGCGCGGTATATATATATATATATATTAAATTAATAAAAATATTAATAATTAATAGTAAATACATTTATAGCTTATAAATAAATATTTTTTTTAAAATGAAAAAAAAAATCAGTTAATCTCATTGATTATCCCTGGATGATCAACTTGGTCCTACGGAAGTTTTCTACTGGCTACCAAAGTAAATCAAGAAGCACATGTGACGATCAACCCAGAAACCCAGCATATTTTGGTTGCACCCCTTATTTGAAGGATTTTTTTTTTTTACAAATACGTCATAGCTGGGAATTGAACCGTGGGTG
>JBBMJZ010000081.1:7798258-7811342 GCA_037833815.1 Zingiber zerumbet | reverse complement strand
GGGATGAACCACTCTTAATTGTGGCTGGATCGCGACCACGATCCGGCCGTAATTGATTACGATACCTTCTTAGGTTCACCGTACCCTCCAGGTTATAGTTTGGGTTGGAGTGGGTGACCGAAGGGCGCCTGAAAGTTGACGGAGGTGGGCAAGTGGTCAGGCTGCTGGGCGCCGAGCGGGCGAGCGTGGCAGCTTTCGGACGGCTTCTAGCCGCCCACTCCGACACAAACTATAACCTAGATGGGACGGTGAATCCAAAAATGTATCGCAATTAATTGCAGTCACATCGTGTTTAAGATCCGACCGCAATTAAGGGTGGTTTATCCCTTGCTCCACTTTTTTTGACCAGAAAACCTGCTCCTCTCGGAGACATATAATAATACACACAAAAAACATGAAAATATATAAAAATAAAAATTTTAATTAATATTGTCTTTAAATTTTGCTCTGATGTATTGGAAGATGTACTTATTACTTCGTACTATAAATAAATATGTGTAGTATAATGAGTGACATAGCTTAAAAATTATATAAAATAAAATTGATTAAAAAATTAAATAAAATTGAAAACAAAAAATTACAAGGAAAAGAGTTCAAATAACTTGTTAAGGAAGAGGGGTAGAAAGGACATTTCAAAAGGAGACAAAGGGTGTGTGTGTGTGTGGGGGGCGGGGGAATGTTTTAAAATCTGAGTTTTGATTGAAGATGGGAGTTTAGTTGGTTTATTTCATTTTAAGAGTTTTTTTTATTTATTTATAATTTTGATAAAAACTTCATTAATTAATGAACATAATTGACTGTTTTATTCATAAATGTTGTTCATAATATGTATTCAACGTTAAAACGTATATATATTCAAGGCATACTATTTACTAAAATTATTTTCTTAATAATAACATTCTTTTTGTAGCTTAAATAGTATCATCCAATTATTTTACATTCGTTGTTGTGGGTTAAGACATACCCTTTGAATTTATACTTTATGGCGGTGAATTTGTCACAAGCGCAAATTTTAAAAAATGAGCAACAATCCTTTAGTCTAAATTTTCTAAATCAATCCTGTATCCCTATCTATTTATTGGTGAGAGTGGATAATAAATGAAGGTCTAGCTCATTCCACATAAACTTATAGGACCTCTCTTAAACCAAAAGATTCTCCACTAGAGGATTTGACTTTATTTAAAACATCTTGTATTCATGTATAATTTATCGGAGATTGATCTTCACACACATATTAAAGATATAAGAAATTAAGATTTTTTTTTTTTATATAAAACCTTTCTAATGTTTCGCCCAATTAATCTTGAGCACAGTTTATGTAAAAATGATGTTATTTTTTTTTATTTTTTTTTTTTATAATCCAGGTTTCGCCCAATTAATCTTGGAGGTAGATGATCCTCCCTCTAGTTCACCTATATGATAGATTCAAAGCACAACTTATACCTACTTAGAGGCCGATCGACTTTCAAAATATTCACCTATATTAAAATTTCTTCTTATTTCTTCCTCTAAAAAATTTACTATTTTACTACACCCATAGGGAAATGTTTTTTATTAAAAAAATATTTTTGAATTTCCAAGGCTGATTTTTAAATACTCTGTATCCAAGGTAGCTAGCCCGGCTGATCCCAAGTTAATCTGAGACCCCAGACTATCTTCCTTTCTTTATCATATTCTTTCTTTCTACCATCATTGCAACCTTCTTTTCAACATTGTCGGTCGTCATTGGCCCCCAAGTTAAAGCCCAAGTAGATTATAACGGGCTCCGTCATTATATGTATCATTTGAGAATTAATTTTCATCTCTGGAAATTAAGATTTCAAATTCTTATTCTCCTTAAGTTTTTCAACTTAGAGACGAATCTTAATTTTGATCTCACATGATTTACGAAATCAGTTAGGCGAAATAGTATGGATAGAAGATGTAATATTATGCTCATACAATTTATCACGATAAAATTTGACTACTTTAGCAAAAATTCTAAAGAAATGGCTAATAAATTCTAACAATTCATCATACCTCATTTGTCTTTTCTGGTGAAACGTCCTTGTCACTTGTATTTGTTTCTTCATCTATTTCATTGGTAATTACTAGAAATGCTCTACTGTCAAAGAAATTTCGAGTAGGCTTCTCCTTTTTGACGAGTAAGTCTACATCATCTTATGTTGTCGTCGTCTTTATTAGAAAAACTAGACAAAATTTCCTCCATCGGGACAAAACTTAACTAAGTGTTTTTCCTTTCTTTGATGACAAAGCTTTGTTTTTTCCTTTCTTTGTATCCTTCTAATCAACCTACTTAGGTTCATGTAGCTCTACAATAATAAATTTATCTCCAAGTGAAGTTTCGGCAAAATCTTAGATATAGAGTAGGCATTAACCATAGAGGCACGCTATGACGATCTTGGAAAACCATTCTAGGAAGGCATGCTAGTATTATTCTCGATAGGTGATTGGTTCTCCAATTGTTATGAATTCATTGATAATCTCCTTTTTTTCATCGACCATGCATTTATGTCATCATTTCAACTTCTTTTGTTTGATCGTACTCCGATGTACTCTTAATAAGTCTCACAAAAGGAGCCTTTATGAAAATCTATTAGTTTTCCCATAATTTGAGTATCGCCTATCTCTTTCCTGGCTCTCTCGTGTATCCATTTTGTTCTCCAAAGTAACTATAGGTTAAATTAATCTTTATTTACAAGCAATTATCATTTCAAAGGCAAACTAAATAGATATTAACATTATATTTTATCATCTATTATATCATCATTTATATTTAAATAAATTTTATTTTATTTTATTATTATTAATCAAGTTTTTCTAACATTCTTTTTTCGATGTGTATATTTATTATAATTTTACATCATCTAATTATTAATCATCTATGTACATATTTATATTATCATAAATATATCTCCTAAAATTTTCCTTAATAGATACAATCTAAACTTTCTTTTTAATATTTTTATTTCTTATCTTATCAACACAATATTATTTCTTATCTTATCAACACGTCTTTGCAACTTCTGCTCATATGTTCTAGTCGTTAGCCAAAGTATCATCAAAATACTCCTCAAAATTTAACATTTTTTTAGAAAGATAAGTTGTATCAAACATTTCCATTCAACTATCAAACTACTCTCTTTTGAGAGTGAAACATCTATTGTCCTCCTAAATTACCAATTAATTGCTCATCTATTAATGGAGTATTTTGATAGTAAATGAAACATTCATAACAGTTTAGGTGGCATTTGAAAAAGCTCCTAAATCTTCGGGGGTATTTGTAAATTACTCTTATGCTTGGGTTCATGAATCAACACCCAAGAACTGAGGCATCACATATAAACATAACATGGCAAAGAATATCAGCGACCAACAAAAATAAACTAAACTTCACGCCGAAGCTTGGGGGCCGGCTACCGGCTCTAACGAAGATAACCAATCGAGAAGAGCTCTGTTCACGAGTTCAGGCACCTCATCGTGCGGGCAATGCCCTGCCTTCAAATTCACAATGGTCGTGTTTGGGTAGAAATCCTTGATTCGCACAGCTTTTGCAGGTCCTACCCAAGGATCTAAGTCCCCCCAAATCAACAGCAGCGGGCAAGACAGTTCGCTAAGAACGCTGTCCAGTGTGTACTTGCTTTGGTTCGACATAAATCGTGTCATCAACCTGAAGGAGCGCCAGATTGTTCTCAGCGAAAGTTTTTTTCTTAAGACTATGCAAGTGATACGTTTCCGGTTTGCCATTGAATTAAATAACTTGGATACCTATAATAAACTTCTCCTGCATTTGGGTCCCCAGCCGGCCTGGTGATTGATTCCACTAGATAATTGTCCACATTGGAACTGTTTATGTAAACCTGCATTGACAGTAGAAGACAGAAGGATTACCTGCGGTTCTCGTATCAAGAACGCAGCTAGTAAGCAAGAAGTTACTGTAAATGCTTTACACTTTTCAGGACTTTTTCGATGCGAGAAGGTTGCTTTGCTTGCCAAAACAAAAAACCCAGGAATATTCTTTGCAGAGCTTCCTTCACCGGGTTGACCAGCAACTTCTGCAAGGCTGTTTCACTTCCATTTTCCTTGGACTGTTTAGTATTTGCATTTGAAAACTGACCAGCAGAATTAAGCAAGACAATTCCACGAACAAGCTGAGCTGATTCAGCAGCTGTTATTAAAGCGGCAAACCCTCCCAGACTGCAACACAATGTTCAATAAGCAGTAAATTTAGCAATTATGAATAAGAACTATGAGGTTGATCGCATTTAGAAAGCAACTAACTTTAGTGTCATTAAGGACCTAATTGTACATACCATATAGTTCTGACGATCAACTTATCTGCAATATTATATTGACAAATAATAAAGAGGAGGACCTAGGATTTCTAATCCTGATAACTTTTCTCATTACAACATTGTATCAGAGCCTCTCATTGTCATGATACCCAATTCCTATTTTGTCATGGGCATCGAACATCGTACAGCTGCTGATGTCCCAATTCCTGCCAGGCACTGCTCCATCTCAAGATTTGACTGCGTGCTATAAGCACTGCTCCTGCTTTGAACCAATCTAGCAGTCGTCGAAGATCATTGGACATCAAGTTCAATTGATGGTAGAGGCAACAGGCTTTTGATCTCCTTAGATCCTCAATAGTGTGACCTACAACCATGAGATCATCTTCCTCTCTTTCAAATCTAAGCCGGATCTCAGCCTCAAGGGCTATTTTTCTTTCCATCTGCCAAAGCATGGCAATGATAATTAGGTGCACAGAGTATTGTTAGGCCATCATTCTTCCTCTGTGAAGGATTCAAATGCGGATTGCTCCTCTCAAACTCGAGTAGCTGGTTGGCTAATTTCTATCTCATATTCTCACCAGCCATCTTCATCTCTTACCTGCTGCTGACAATCAACAACTTGATCAACTCCAGAATGATCATAACACTGAGATGAACTGGGAACTTGCTCCTTCATGGAATTATATTGTTTTGTACAAGAGAATTGATGAGGTCAATGCTAATGAGATGCAAAGGGTTCTGGAAGAGATACTATACGCGTTGGTTGTCCAAAAGTTTGTCAAAGCTAATGTTCCCTGATTCCTTATAATATCTAGATCAGGCCGTTCCGGATGAGAAACTTGAAAAGATACATTCTCCCTCCACCAACCATGGAGGCTTAGTTGTCATCCAGTGAATCACATAGTTGTAGAAGCATCATGGATGTCAACAATGCTATGAAGGTCACTCTGGTAATCAGAATGAGCCCCAATGCACCCCACTGTAAAATTAATGGAAAATAGAAGATGTCTGCAACCCCCTGGCTATCTTGTTTATGCCAGTAATTTTACAGTGGTACTTCTACTCATGAAGGTACTTCTACTGCGTTTATGATATATACCACTGAGCATTCTACTTAGTCACTGCTTGGGAACCTCTGTACACGTCTGATAATATCTACTTATTCTCTACTCACTTAGTTCACCACTCAATATCATATCTGCCAATTGTTCTTTCACATTGACAAAAGACATTGGACAAGTTTCTATTGCTTTATCCTTTTGTCTATTTTTGTTTATTAATTCCTCTGGAATTTATTGTCTGTCAATAAACTTACCAAATCTTTAAAATGCTCAATGGCATTTATTGGTAGATTGATTTCTATTTAAATTCACAGACAGGGACAGAGATTAGATTAGTGTTAGACATAAGTCTCGAGATTTGTATCAACTATCTATACCACCTCCATCTGCTCTTGTAGCTGATTCCTTTAAATTTCCTTATTATATCCACAGTAGCTTAGGTTACCTGAATCTTTCTAATATTTAGAAGATTAGTTTTATCCCATCTTAAGAGTTGCATCTTCCTAATCTTCAGAACATGGTGACTAGTTTATCCTGTAGTTCTAAGTGCTCGTGCATAAATATCATATAGCAATAGGAACTTATAGCTGTACATTGAATGATAAACATAAAAAAAGGGACTACCTAGTGCCTTACCCTAACAACTTTTTTATTGCAACATGCAGTCAAAAACTTAAACAAAATATAAATCCTTAGTATTCTTAATTGCATTACCTATTTCCAACTAAGATTGCAGGTTCTTTCACAATTTCTTTTAAGAAATCAGACACTTGGTCCCTCCAAATTGTTGCATCGTAGTCAATAATAGCCTTCTCACTCCATCCAAAGCCTAGCAAATCCAGGGCATAAACCTTGTATCTTTTTGCTAACTCTGGTATATTATATCTGCAATTGTTGGAATCAATAACTAACAGGATCAAACATAAAAAGAAGCAATAGAGTATTCCCTAAAAGATACAAAAATGTCAACAAAAGCTGTAAATTAATCCACAGATTTAATGCAATAATATTCAAGAAGCCAGCAAATCACCTTGATTCCCAGACTGAGTGCAAACAGAATGGTGGATTTAAATACAGTACATTCTCTGACTGTTGAATTAGATTAGAAGTTGAAAGAAATTATTCAAACATTAATGGGCAAGCCACTTCACTATGTTCTATCACCAAACAAACGTTTTGTAGAATGACATTTAAGGTTTGTGGAATGACAAAAAAGAAAGATAATTTTTCATTTTAGTATTCAACTTGCGCATTAATGTTAATTCTGATTATTAGTTTATTATAATTATAAAATTTCATTAAGTATACAATGAGAAATTTGAATGTTAATGTCATATAGCTGCATTATATATAGAAACAAGATTTCATAGCACTAATAATATGACAATAAAGTGAGATCTCATTGCAATTAGTAGATTGGTAGTGCAAAGATGGATAGCTTGAAAACAATTACCTCCAATGAAAGGCTGAAGCACCAAATCCATGAATGAGGATGACAGGTTGTCCTGTTCCTTGTTCTACATAATGGATCTTGCGTCCCTTCCATGTCCAGAAGTTATAGCCCTCTGCTCTAAATGGTAATCTATCTATTCCTGGAATACAAAAACATACATTGATTTGTTTTTTAATGGCCAAAACAGCCTATGTTCTAATTCGAAAATTTCAATATGTCCAATATAAGATGAAGGATGAACTACATAGGCATGACAAATACTGTCTAAAATATAATGAAATCCTAAGTAATATACCAGAGACTCATAAGATTTGTGACAACAACAAACTCCATATGTTAAAGAAAAGTACAATTTATAAGATTTCAGTGCATATAATTAACTTGGTAAACCTGTAATACAAGTACCTTTCACATAATGGGAATAATGAGACTCTTCATGGTTTCTATATTGGTTCTTGATATGGTGCTCTGATTTCCTCGAGACTTCTTAGAATTAGTCATGGTGTCTTGGATATATGCATATGATGGAAATGTAGGCATTGATGGCTTCTTGGATAGTGTAATCGCATTAAGTGATTTAACCTTTTATGTGGCTCTTACCTAAAAAGAATATGGAACTACCACATTAACGACCCCCCTACAATGGTCCCACGTCATATAGAGGGAGGTTCAATAGAAGATCAGGTGGCAAGCGCATCGCAAGGTATCTATGTGAAATCCCTGGGATTCAACCCCTACCCAATCTGTACAGAATATCATGCGCTTACCATATGTGCCAAGCCTAGGGGGCTTTATGTGGCTCTTACATGGCTATATAAATGGTGTGGTAGAGCACCTTGAATTATTATGTAGTGAACATTGTGAAGGGGTTATAGAATGAGAGCCTTGGAGGTATGAGTACAAAGTTTAGAATCTGATCTTGCACTCTTGGTTGTACACCTCGTGACTAGTGTAACCATTATCATTACCCCATGGATGCAGCTCTCATCTTGAGTAAATACTATATTGTGTCTCTTTCTTTGTGTGCTTTTGTTATTACTTTCTTCCCTAACTTTATTGATGCCGAGTAGAATATAGATCATTCTGAGGCATGAAACTCATGAAGTTTCAGAGGAATTAACGAGAAAACAAAAGAGAAATAACGAAATAAGTAGTCCAAGCTAGGTTTAAAAACCTTCTTGAGAAAACAAGAGCGGAAATAGAAGAATAAAATAGATATAGCCGTAACGTGGCTTAAGCGAAACCAATTGATTCGATATCAAAATAATTTGTCTTAAATATCATCTAAGCATAGGTTTATATAGCTCTCAAAATCCTCAAAAAAATCTAAACGGAAAAAATAATCAACTAGACTTATTCCCTAAGATTTAGAATAAATTAACTAACAAGACTTAGTTCCCTAAGATTTAGGACAAAATTAAATATAATTAAGGAAAAAAACTAAATTTAATTAACGGATAACTAATAAAAAAAACCCAAAAGATGCAAATTTGAATACTTTAGATCCCCTCGTGCATCAGTCGCCCTGAGTTAAAGAAAACTCGTCCTCAAGTTTATGGTGGGTGTATCCGGCTCTATAGCACAATGACTTGGGTGTTTCACATTAAAAACATTCGAAGTTTTTAAATGACTAGGAAATCGCAACCTGTAAGCATTATCATTAATCTTTTCTAATATCTCGCAAGGTCCAAGCCGTCGATCTTTGAGCTTGTTGTATTCACTAACAGGGAAACGACCACGAATTAATATAGCCCAAACCAATCACCAACGTCAAAAAGCACCTTATGTCGATGTCGATCTGCCCTAATCTTGTACTCAGTATTGCTTTCCTAAATAGCCTGCGTTACCTGCTCATGAATGACCTGAAGATGCTCAGCCATCTCCTCAGCCTTGGGGTTAGCTTGTCCTGGACGCAAAACAGGGACTAAATTCAGTACCCCGAATGGATTTCGTCCATAAACAACTTCGAAAGAAGTCAAACTGGTCATATTCTTTGATCTATTGTATGTGAATTATGCTTGAGTTAAAAACCAGATCTCATTGCATCGGTTTGGTTAGTGTGAGACATCTTGAAAGATTTCCCAAGCTCCGGTTCACTATAAGGCGCTGTTGGAGTTTAGTGTCGTCCCTAGCTTTCCCCATAAAGTCTTCCAAAATTGATCGACAAATTTAGTATCATGATCTAAAGTAATAGTTTGAGGAATACCGTGTAAACGCACAGTCTCTTTAAAGAAGAGGGTGGTAATCCGAACAACATCCATGGTTTTTCATCTCAGAGAATCGGTCCACCACAACGAGAATAGAATCTGTGGTCCGTTGAGTGTGGGGTAAAACCAATACGAAATTCGTACTAACCTCGCACCAAGGGGCTTTAGGAATTGATAAGGGAGTATATAAACCAGCATTGGTGAGGGTTCCCTTAGATTATTGACAGACAAAGCAACGGTCCACAAAATGAGCTATGTTAGCTTGGGCCAATAGAAATCGGAAGAGATGAGGGCTAATGTCTTATCTCGGCCGAAGTGTCATTCATTATGCAATTCATTGAAAATGTGTTACTTTAAGGAATAGTCCGGAATGCATAATCGTAGTTTATGAAATAAATAACCATTGTGCAAAATAAAATATTTACAAAGCCCATTAGTTACCTCCTAAAATATCTTGTTGAGGAGGGATCAACAACATACATATCTGAGAAAGATCCAAAGTCGGCAACCCTAATGCTCATGGTAGTAAGCAAGGAAGAACGACGGCTTAGAGCATTTGCAACACGATTGAGACTCCCGGATTGATGCTTCAGCATGAAAGTGAACTCCTATAAGTAGTTTACCCACTTGGCGTATCGACTACTCAGCTTGTGTTGGCCGTTGATGTACATCAAAGCTTCATGATCAGTGAACAAGATAAATTCCTTCTGCATAAGATAATGACGCCAATGCGTCAAGGAATGCACAATAGCGTAGAATTCTAGGTCATAGGTAGAGTAATTTTTCTTGGCACCAGATAGTTTCTCATTGAAGAAGGCAATAGGGTATCCCGATTGACTTAGAACACCACCAATGCCAATGCTAGATGTGTCATAGTTTACTTCGAATAGTTTGTCGAAATTTGAAAGTGCTAGAAAGGGTGCTTCAGTTATCTTTTGCTTCACCAGTTAAAAACTAGTCGTAGCTATTTCAGTCCACTTGAACTCGCGCTCTTGAGACACTCAATGATAGGAGCAATCAAGGTGCTAAAATTCTGGATGAATCAGCGATAGAAAGAGGTCAATCCATGAAAACTTCGAACATCGTGAATGGTTTTTGACTGCGATCACTCTAAGATTGCGTCTATCTTTGATGGATCTACACGAACATCATTAGCATACACTATAAATCCAAGAAACAAAACTGAGGTCGTGAAGAAAGAACACTCAAACAAGTGTTTCGCCTTTGACTTCTCAAAAACAGTTCGGAGGTGATCAAGGTGCAAGTCCATGTCAAACTATAAATGAGGATGTTGTTAAAGTATACAACTATGAATCTTCCCATGAAAGGTAGCAAGACTTGATGCATGAATCTCATGAACGTGCTGGGTGCATTGGGTAGTCCGAAAGGCATGACTATCTACTCGTACAACCCATGTTGTGTCTTGAAGGCGGTCTTCCATTCATCCCCGGGCTTGATTCAAATTTGATGGTATCCACTCCTAAGATCGATCTTGGAGCAGATCTTAGAACCGGAAAGTTGATCCAACATGTCATCTAAGCAAGGAATCGAAAATCTATACTTCATTATGATTTTGTAGATGGCTCTGCTATCAACACACGTGCGCCACGAATCATCTTTCTTTGGCATGAGTAGGGAAGAGACTACACAAGGGCTTATGCTCTCATAAATATAGCCTCGTCTCAATAGCTCCACAACTTGTCGTTGTAGTTCTTCGACATCCTTAGGGCTAAGACAGTATGCTAGCCGGTTAGGTAAGTTTGACCCCAGAACGAGGTGAATTTAGTGTTAAATGTCTCTCATAGGGGAAAGTCGGGGAGGAAGGTCTTTGGCCATCAAATAAGCAAAGTCGGATTCAAGTCTAGGTCTAATTCATCGCTTTCGTAAGGAAGCAAAGCATAGACCATGTCTCTGTGCTTCATATCATTCAAAAATCTAGACATGGAAAGTAGTATAGAGTTATTGGCTACTAAATTTGAAAGGGTTCCTTCTCGTCGAGGAGCCAATACGATTTTTCTCCCTTTGATGCTAAGGGTGTAGGTGTTCTTTCGTCCATCATGGATAACACTATGATCATATTGCCAAGGTTGTCCCAACAATATATGACATGCATTCATTGGCACAACATCACACCATGCTCAATCATAATAGTTGCTGCTAATAGAAAAAGTTAAAAGGCATTACCTCGCTCTCTTTGCTCAATCATGACAATTTGTAGGGTTTTGGATGATGATCCGTCTTCAACTACACCTTTTGCACAGCTTCTTCAAATACAATATTTTCACAGCTTCCACTATCAATAATCATCTTGTAAACTTTGTCTACAACTATACAAGTTGTGTGAAAGATGCTAGTTCTCAGCCATTCATCTTCCGATTCTTCCTTGGGGCAGTAGGCTCTTGCATATGATGAGAGTCTCATGACCATCTCCATAAAGAATCTCATAATCGATATCGTTATCGTAAATCAGCTCATCAGTCTATTCGAGTTCATCCTTCATGTCTTCCTCAACAAGTAGGGTTTTGTTTTTTTTATTTAGGTATCTTTTACAATCTGAAGCTCGATGCCCTTGTTCATCACATTGAAAACACTTGATAGAGGTCTTAGGGTTACCTTGTGGTGGTTGTTGCCTGTTGGGAAGGGTGCAACTCCTGAGGGTGAACAACTCGATTGTTTTAATCATTCCTATTTGTTGGTCTTCAGTTTAACTGTTTTCAAGAGTCAAGACTCGCTAATAAGCCTCTGAAACAGTCCAAAGTGAGTGGAGGCTCAAGGAATCTTATAAGGGCTGTCATAATCCCCCTAAATATCTCGTTGTAATCTGCTCCTCGATCTCAGATAGATCGTTCATAGCAATAAGCTTATAGAATTTCTCCGTATAATCATCGACTTGCCTCAATATATGGAGTCGTTGAAACAACGTTTGCGCGTAGCCAAAGGGAAGAAAGTGGGTTCTTAGCAGTTTTTTTAATTTTTCCCAATTGGTGATTTTGGATTTACCTTGTCTCTCTCGTGATCGCCGAAGTTGCACCCACCATGCTGAAGCTCGGCCTGTGAACTTGATAATGACAAATTTTACTTTGATGTGATCAGGTACTTTCTTGTACTCGAAATGCTCTCTACTTCGTTGATCCAATTAATGAAACCTTCCACGTGTAATGTGCCAAAAAAAAATCAAGAAGATCAACTTGGAAACCAAAGTCCCCATATCATTCCTCTTTACCACAGTGTTTCCGGGACATAGTTCAATGGTGATATGGATTCTCAAAAGTAGACTCGGAGTTACGATCAGAGATCTCACAATCTTCAAAATCTTGTGCAGTCAAACGTTGGGTTAATTCTGCAACTTGCTTCTACAAATCCTCAATCATCATTACATCCTAGATGTTACAATCACGGTGCTAGGCTTTTTCATTAGAAACCTTCCTGCTGCAACCACGTCCACGATGACCCTCCATTGGATCTTAATGAGCTTTGATACCAACTGACGCCAAGCAGAAGATAGATTATTTTGGAGCATGAAGTTTCAGAGGAATTAACAAGAAAATAAGAGAGAAATAACGAAATAAGAAATAGCCCAAGCTAAGTTTAAAAACCTTCTCGAGAAAACAAGAGCGGGAATAAAAGAATAAAAGTGATGTAGCTATAACGTGGCTTAAGCAAAACTAATTGATTCAATATCAAAATAATTTATCCTAAGCATCATCTAAGCATAGGTTTATATAGCTTTTAAAACCCTCAAAAAAATCTAAATGGAAAACATAAACAACTAAACTTATTTCCTAAGATTTAGGATAAATTACCTAACAAGACTTAGTTCCCTAAGATTTAGGACAAAATTAAATATAATTAAGGAAAAAAACAAACTAGACTTAATTAACGAATAACTAATTAAAAAAAACAAAAGATGCAAATATGAATACTTTGGATCCCCTCCTGCATCACCTATCTTCTACATGATAAATGGTCTCAAAACTAAGAACTTTAGATTCTCTGACATGACATCCAAGATTTCTAATGCCAAGTTCAAGGTGGAAAAGTTTGATGGAAAGAACAATTTTAGCCCTT
>JBBMJZ010000081.1:7743609-7754102 GCA_037833815.1 Zingiber zerumbet | reverse complement strand
TGTAGTTATCTATAATGTGAAAGAAAGATTTTAATTTTTGATAAAACTTTCCTTTTTTGTAACCATGATTTAAAAGACAAGTTTTATTTTAAAATCTTTTCTTTTATAGATATCCATAAAAGGATTTAAAAGAGATAGATTTTAATTTATATCATTATTTTATAGTTATCCACAAAAGGGATTTTAAAAGAGAGATTTTAATTTTTTTTTGTTTAAAATCTTTCCTTGTTTGATGCTTGATGGGTGGCCAGCCATGTCATGAATAAAAGGAAGTTTTATTTTGTTATAAAACTTTCCCTTTTAGCCATGTTAGAGAAATAAAAGGAAGTTTTATTTTTTGTTATAAAACTTTACTTTTTTGGATTCACCAAGGATTATAAAAGAGAGGGAGAGAGTGCCTCATGAGAACAACCTAAGCCTTACATCCTCTCTATTGTGGTCGAAACTCCTCTCTTCTATTCCCTTGGTGGCTAGCTCTCCCACTTCTCCCTTTCCTCTTCTTTGTGGCCGGCGACATCAAGCCTTGGAAAGACATTGGTGGCCAGTTGCTTGGAGAAGAAGAAGAAGAAGTGAAGGAGGTATTGCATCCTAGTATCCCTTAGTGGAAGGTGGCCGAAACTTGGAAGCAAAGGAAGGAGCTTGGGTGGATTTTATCTTGGTAGATCGTTGCCCACACGACGTTCAAGAGGAGGAGAGGAATACAATAGAAGATCAAGATGTTTTTATTAACAAAGAAAGGTATAACTAGTTGCTTTATTCTGCATCATACTAATTTAGTTTTTCTTTGTATGGATTTTGAAATACCAACACAAGAGGCAAACGATTTTATATTTCAACTTTGTGTTTCTTTTATTTTTCAAACTTGTGATTCGATTGTTCTTAGTGGTTAAACTTAAGGTTACTTTAAGGAGATTAAATATTGAATTTCTTTGAAAGCCTTTTTCTAGGAAGTGGTGGATGATCTCATACCCAAGAAGGTCAAGTGTCTCGCCATGTTTAACCTGGAAATCGATCTTTGAAATAAATATTTAATTAACTTTATAACATGGGTTGAACTTGGATTAATAATGTTAAGTTTCATTTGCAATCCAAGTCTAACTACTAAGAGCAGATAAGTTGAACTAGAAAACAATAATGTTAAGTTTCGTTTGTGATCCAAGTTTAACTTCTAAAGAATATATAGGTTGTTAGAAAAGGTTCAGTACTTGTACAAATTTTTGTACAGGGGAACCAGTACGGTATTCCGAGTAGCAACCAACACACTTAACCCCCAATTAATATTTAGGTCTCACTAAAATAATACATTGCTTAAATTAAAGTTAAGTAAACTTTAACCCTAATTCATTCATCCTCTTCATTAGATTAGGTTTAACCCTCAATTAACCCTAACCATTCCAAGCTTAATCTTTTACATTTAATCTTCTTATGAGCTAATCAACTAAATCATAGCAATATTTCATGATCAAAACATACTAAATTCATCAACATGAACAATTGGATAATAAGTATATCCTTTTTCCCTTCTTCTTTCGATTCATAATCCCAGCTAAAACCATATAAATTGATCAAAACCCAAATCAACAATTTGGATCCCCTAACCTTAAGATCATTCGGTTAGTATAACTCAATCAATGACATTCTAAACCATCAAAACAAATTGATCAACCCCTTCCTAAATCACTATCAGATTCATCTTCATATATTGAAATAAGTTTCATAACATTGAATGTATTGTGCTTAAAGAATAAGGGAGTTTCATTTACCTCTGTTTCTTCTCTGATGATGACACATAGTGGCAAACAGTGAGTGTCGCATGCGATCGATGATGGATGCTAGGGAATCGAAGGTGGCTGCAAGGGATATGGTAAAGCTGCTGGCAGAGCTTCATCCACTGTGGTTGCAAGCACATGGAGTTGCAGTTAGTTGTGGCGATGATGAGTTGGGCTGTCGGCAGGGGCACCTGATAGTGGCGGGGCTATTGCTCACCGCTAGCATAAGAAGAACATCATGTAGAGGCGTCTTCGCGGTTGTCATAGCAATGGCAACCCGGTGAAGAGGTGGCTCAGCAATGAGGAGATGGGAGAGGGTTCAGCAGTGGATCAGGCTTAGTAAATAGCGTCGATGTTGCTTGGGCAAAGAAATCGGGAGAGGGGCTGGCAGTGGACTATAGAACTAGGTGGCATTCACGATGATAACAAATAACTGTGAGATGACGATCAACTACGGCTGGCAGCCAAGGCACTGATAGAGGAAGGAGGGTGCACGACATTGGCAGTCAGCTCGTGGCAGCTGGTGTAGGGCAGCTACTATGGCGCTTGCATGAGATGAGGGGTGTGCGGCAGAGAGAAGGATCGAGATAAAGCTTGGGAAAGAAGATGGGAAGAGGAATGAAATAAAAAGAAATTTAGATTTTAATAATATATACCTAAGTTAATTAATCCCAACCTTAGGTTAATTAAATCAATCAACTCTCATTTAAGGAATATTCCAAACAAGCTTTTCCTAAGCCTAATTGATTCATCCCCTTAAACGTGTTATACAGACTTCATTTAAATCTTAAAAAATTTCTAAAATTTTTTTAAAAAAAATCCAATAAGGTTATTTCGCTAATATCCCTTATTATTTAATTGTTGTATCTTACAAACTTTATGAATATGCCAATTTCCCTTCCAATGATATGTTTATACCTTATATGCATTTGATTGAATGTGTGTGTAACGTGTTCGTACTTAATTTCCTTATTTAATTGATTGGATGTATAGATCACTCACCTGTAGAGGAATCCCCTAGATCGTATACTCGAGAGGCTCAGGCCCCCTGACAAGGGGTAATCCTTTAATCGGACTTTCGAAGGCGTCGTCTTGAAAGGGAGAGCAATTCTCTACATGGAATAACCTAATTATACTTGATGGGTTATTCCTTATTCTATGTTAATAGATATATAATAATAATCTAGGTTCGTAAACTCGAGGAGCCTTAGGTAATAAAGGGTAATTCTTTAACCAAACATCCTAGGTTATCTCTAATACTTAGGGACATCAGGTAATCCAGGGAGCAATACTCCAACACGACTTTCACGGGAGAGTGATAGGATTTAGTTAGACTTTCTACATTGTATAAGAATAGAGGATAGGAGATGAGCAATTCATAACATATTTGTCAATATTGCAATGAAACTAAACCCCTAGAACACTCACCTTGATTTGCTCTCCTCAAAACTCTCTTTCTCTCTCTTACTTCTCAACCTTAGTTCGTGAGACTTCAACCAATATTTTGATCATCTAGCTAGCTTACCATGTGACCCTAATAGTGTTCATCAATCCCTGTGGGATCGATATTTTATTACTTACAACAAAATTGTGCACTTACAATAAATTAATAAGTTTTTATCGCTGTTGCCAAGAATTGTTTAACATTAGTGATGAACACTTAAGTTAGATTAGACATTGTAAATATTTGTACACAGTTTGCACTTTTATTACTATACATTGAATACTTGCAATCTCAGTTTTGTGAATAATTATTCAAGATGGTTCATAAGCCTCTGAGAGACTATATGGTTCCTATGTCAGCAAAGGGATTGGGACCCATTGAGCTACCAGAGATTCATGTTCCTAATATTTGTATTGATCCAGCATTGATCTCCAAAATTCAGGAAAGTCAGTTTGGAGGATCAAATTCAGAAAGCCCTTACCAGTATCTTATGGAGCTCTACAGATATTGCAACACAATGAAATATGAAGGGATTCTTATAAACACTATTCTATTGATAGTCTTTCCTTTTAGCCTCAGAGATGCTGGAAACATTAGGTTAAATACACTACCATCTAGGAGTATCAAAACTTGGAATAAATTGGAGCATAGGTTCTTAAACAAATATTTTTCCTTAAGAAAGACAACTTATTTGAGAAATCAAATTCTGAACTTTGAGCAGAAAGAAGGCAAATCATTATACCAAGCATGGGATAGATTCTTGACTCTTCTATATTAGTGCCCACATCATGGGATTGAAGACTAGTTAATCATTCATATATTTTACATAGGGATATGTTTTCCAAATAATAGTTGGATTCAGCTGCTAGGGGCTCTTTGATGAGTAAGAGTTTAATTAAAGCATATGAAATGATTGACTGGGTGGTAATGAATCTCAAAGAATGTTCAGGAGAAAGTCTAATGACTCTAAGAATCTCAGATGTAAAGAACTTGGAGGAATTGAATCAAAAGGTGGAATAACATCATGAGAAGGGGGAATATCAGAATTCTTCAAAAAAAAAAGGCATTTATATTTACCGTGAAGACTTTGGAGAATTGTTCCCTTGGCGCAATGCAACTCTTACATAAATGGTTAATGAAGAGACACCCTCTTTAGAAACAACTATAAGAAAGAATTGCAAGGAAACTGAGGATGAAGATGGGGGTAATTCTGACGATAGGTTCTTACAAACATTAGGAAACTCCCTAGAATAAATTTTGAATTGCGAAGAAATGACTGAGTGTGAGCAAATTAAGATCCTTGAGCAGAATTCAACTGTACTAGAATTACAACCGCCTCAAGTGGAACTAAAACCCCTTCTTCCAAATCTTAGATATGAATTTATTGGGCACAATTCTACATTTTTAGTGATAATCAATGCAAATCTATTTGAACATGAGATAAAGAAGTTAATTAAAGAGTTGAGTTTGCACAAAAAAGTGATTGGATATACCATTAACGACATCAAAGGAATAATCCCTTCTTTATGTATGCACAGAATTTTACTAAATGGTGATCACAAATGTTCAGTTGAACATTAGAGATGGCTAAATCCAAATATGAAAAAGGTGGTCAAGAAGGAAGTTCTTAAACTACTAGATGTAGGGATCATTTACCCTATTTCAAATAGTGAATGGGTAAGACCAATGCATGTAATTCCAAAGAAAGGAGGAATGATAGTGATCAAAAATGAAAGCAATGAGTTAATTCCAACTAGAACGGTTTCCGGGTGGTGGATGTGTATCGACTAAAGGAAATTAAACAAAGAAACTAGAAAGGATCATTTCCCTCTTTCTTTTATTGATCAAATGCTTAAGAGACTTGTCAAACATTCTTACTTTTGTTATTTGGATGGGTATCCTAGGTTTTACCAAATTCTAATACATCAACATGATCAAGAGAAAACTACTTTCACATGCCCATATGGAACTTATGCATATCAACAAATGCCTTTTTGTTTATGTATACCCTTGCTACTTTTTAGCGTTGTATGATGGCAATCTTCTTAAATTTAATAGAAGATATTTTGGAAGCTTTCATGGATGACTTTTTTCTGTATGGAACTGACTTTGACACTTGTTTATCTAATCTGTTCAGAGTTCTACATACATGCAAAGAAGTGAATCTGGTTCTTAATTGGGAAAAGTCTCACTTCATGGTAAAATAGGAAATTATTTTAGGACACAAAATTTCTGAACGAGGAATCGAGGTGGACAAGTCAAAAGTGGAAGACATAGAGAAACTACCCTCGTTAATCAACGTGAAAGGAATAAGAAGCTTCTTGAGACATGCTAGATTCTATTGTCGGTTTATTAAGGACTTTACAAGGATTTCCAAACCTTTGACAAACATCCTAATCAAGGATGCAGAATTTTTTTCGACAAGGAATGCTTGGAAGCCTTTGAGAGAATCAAAAGAGCCCTTGTTATAGCTATAATTATTCAGGTATCAGACTGGGAGCTTCCATTTGAGATCATGTGTGATTCTAGAGATTTTGCTATGGGAGCAATGTTGGGGTAAAGGAAGAATAATAAACTACATGTTATTCACTATATTAGTAAGACTCTAGCTAGAGCTTAGATTAATTATGCCACCACAAAAAAGGAATTATTGGCAGTAATATTTGCATTTGCTAAGTTAGATCATATCTGGTTGGTTTGAAAGTTATAGTTTATACAAATCATGTTGCCATATGGTATTTGCTGAGTAAGAAGGATGCTAAATCATGACCATTAGGTGGATTTGGCTTCTTCAAGAATTTAGTCTACAAATTAGAGATAAGAAAGCAGCAGAAAATGTCATAGCCAATCATTTGTCTAGAATATGGCAAGATGGGCAAGAAAATTTAGAAAATGATTTACCTATTAATGATTCTTTTCTAGATGAGCATATTTTGCCCATATCTAGCACAAGTGCATCGTGGTATGCGGATATTGTAAATTATCTTGCCAGCAAGGTTATTCCACCAAATATCACTTTTCAACAAAGAAATAAATTCTTCATTAACATCAAAAACTACATATGGGATGAACCACTCTACAAAAAGTGTGGTGATACAATCTATCGAAGGTGTGTACCTGAGGAAGAACAAAGAAGATAATACTAATACGTTGTTTTTACTTAGTTTGGAGCCTATAACAACTCCTACACCAAGCCTTACGATCGTCGATCACTTTCATTGGGCAATCCACTAATAATTCGAAGAATTACAAAAGAGATCTCAATTACAATGTAAATGCAAATATAAAATTTATCGATAACTAAAGATTTGGAGATTTGTGCTTTCGGTCGTCGGAGTAGTGTTACAGTGTCATCGAGTTGTCTTTGGAGCAACACACAAGAGAGTGATCATTGGAATTGTTGTTTTTGAGGTGTTAGTCGAACCCTCCTTTTATAGCCCTGTCCAAGTGCCTGGACTAGTCCCTGAGCACCCCCATCAAGCTGACGTGGCTACACCTCATCAAAAGTTTATCTCTAAACTTTATCCAACTCCAAGCGCTTGGACCCATTCGGGTGCCTAAACTATGACATATGCTGGTCAATCAGCGTGACCACCTCAGCTCAGCTAGTCATCCATTCGGTCCTTTCTCGGACACTTGGACCCAGTTCGGGTACTTAGATATCTAGGCACCTATATACCCATTTTCAGCTGGCTTCTAACTTCATTATTTTGCATCATAGAGTTAGAAAAAAATAAATATAATATAATTTGGACAATCTCGGGACTATATGGTTCTAACTTTGGATTTTCCTAAAACCCTAGGTCAAATCAACACATATTGTTCCCTCTACGGGGAATGCATCCTCAACTACTCCTCCTAGAAGAGTTTACCTAATACCAAACTGGTCCTCTAGACTATTTAGACTTTTGCTCAACATCTGAAACTTTAGGACTTTTCGCTGGACGTCTGATCCCTAACCTGCCCAGTCTTCCGCCTGATGTCGACGACCTCCAAGCCTTTCACCTACTATCCTCGACCAGTAGGATTTTTCGCTCAATGTCCTCGACCTGCTAAGACTTTTGCCCAATGCCTCAGACCAGGACTTCCTTTCCTAGCCGCAAGTAGGACTGTCCACCTGTCTAGTATTCACTAGAACTTTTACCTTTCCTAACCTCACTTAGAACTTTCCTGCATACTCAGTTAGACTTGTTAGAACCACAATAACCCTTAAATTTGAACTCTTTGTTATTATCAAAACTTGGGTTCGATCATCTGGTGCTTCCTGCACCAACAAGAAAATGATCGTATATGTCATAATAAATACATACAATCATAACTGACACAATAAATGTACATACTCAATCTGGATCTAACACACACTTTATAGTGATTGATAAACTCACTAGGGATTAGTAATAAATATCGTAACACCTAAGCAATATAAATGACAGTATATACATGTATGATAAATGAACATGCATGAAGCATGGAAAACATATGTAACAATCATAGCTCAATCAAGTATAGCATATCACAAGCCTATGCAAATATATCTGTTGGTGTAGTCAGCACTGATGGTCAATCTTGAGTTTTGATGAATAAAAAATATCTTAAAATTTGATGTGTTGTGATCTAACTTTGTTACCGAGTGTGTAAGGTTGACTAACCTTAGTCAGGATGTTTGATTCCTGATTGGTTGAAGACAGATGTGTGATTCTGGCAAGTCGGGATATTCAATTCCTGATAAGTTGAAGTCTAAATATGGGATTCTGGCAAGGGTCGGGATATGTGATTCACGATTGAGAAGATTAGATATACGATTTCAGTAGGTCGGGATATGTGATTCCCGATTAGAGAAGAATGGATGTGTGATTCTGGTAGGTCGGGATGTTTGGTTCCCAAAATCCATATGTTTGATTTCAGAAGGTAACTCTACACTTGGTAAGTAGAGGTAAGTTACTATGGGAGAGTGACTAAGTGAGGACGTATCCCCGATTGACGAGACATTTGGCGCAAGTCTAATTTAGGTCCATTTCGGAAACCTAAAATGAGGCCCTGACTAGATCCTGGTCTTAGGGAGACACAGTCTAATTACTATTCATTATTATTAATGTGCCAACATTTGTGCTGCAGGCTATTGGACTAACACTTTTACAAAATAAAAGGAGCACAAAAGGCCTCGGGTGAATAGTACCCGAGACACTTTCAAGTATTAGAAGGCGCCTTTATACTGTTCATAGAAGGTACCTTCCGCAGGATAAAATTTAGAGCTCATCGCAGATAAGGAGCGGGTGGTTAGGGATCAAATTTCTCACATTAGAGGCACCTTTAAGGCTATGGAAGGCATCTTTCATGCTTAATAAAAGGATGTTTTGCCCAAGGCTTCAACATCAACTTCTATACAAGCTTCTACGCGTCCGAACGGATTTCTGACTACTCTGGCTTGCTGCTATGGCTTTCCGACTACTCTGGCTTGCTGCTGCTACTCTGCTATGACTCTACTATGCCTGACTACCACTGAGAAGCCACCTAAACATTGAGCTGAAGCCGACCAACTACAAACAAGTGTTTGATAACAAGTTAATTACTACACTTACTTTCTACAAATGAGAAGTATAGTGTGTTATAGTTCTCCAACTTTCCTTGTACTTGATTATTCTTTTGGTTGTTCCAGAATATTTATTTAGTGGATTGTCCATCGATAGGTTCCCGGAACTTGGATCTTAGAGTAGGAGTTGCTGAAGGCTCCAAACCAAACAAAACTGACTGCATGTTTTATTGCTTGTTCTTTTATTTCACTTTAGTACTTAATTTTCCGCTGCACACTTGATTTTATAAAATGAAAAGGAACAAGTTTTTCAAAATCATGTGATTCACCCCTCCACCCTACGTGTTTATCGATTCAACAAGTGGTATCAAAGCAGATTCTGCTCTGAATTAGTGCAATCACCAATTAAGTTGGAGGAACCATTTTTTTATATTTTTTTCGTATCTTGAATTGGTAAAACTTACCCTTTCAAGTAATTATTTATCATTCAATTTTACTTAAAATTGGTGCAACACCACTCGAGTCGTCGACACATTTTTCTATTCTCAAGCACTACTAATCCAAGACCAAGTCTTGGTACCATTTTCCAGTTTTCTCTTTCAGCAAATCAAATGGCCCAACTTGAGGGATTCAGCACCGCTTGTCCTCCTCTCTTCTGTGGAAATGACTTTCTATACTGGAAGAAAAGGATAGAAGTTTATTTCAAGACGAACATCGAGTAATGGTTCATCATCCAATGGGGGTACCGGGCACCTGTAGACGAAACAACATAAGTACCACTCAATCTAGAAAAATGGAGTCTAGAAGATAAAAAGAAAGCTCAGATCAACTCCAAAGCATTGAACACGATTTAGTGTGGACTCACAAAGGAAGAGCTCAACCGAGTCGGCCCACATGAGAATGCAAAGGAGCTTTGGGACATGCTCATCGAGCTACACAAAGGAACTCCTGATTCAAAGATAACGAAACGTGACCTACTTCTTAATTCATTATTTAATATTAAAATACAGGACAGTGAAACCACAAACCAGCTCAATGCTCGAATCAAGGGCATCCTCAACGGCCTTCACATAATCAGATACCAGATCGAAAATTGAGACATAATAAGGTACGCTCTTAACTCGTTCCCCCAAAACGCACTGTAGGCATCGATCATAGATGCCTATAAGGTTTCGAGGAACCTCTCTAAATGAAAACTAGATGAATTATTTTGTGAATTAGAACTACATGAACAAACTAATGACCCAAAGGTCGAGAAAAGAATTGCTTTTCTTGCAAGTACATCAAAGGGAACTAAACCTGAAACTGAGACTGAATCCGAATCATAGTCAAACAAAGAAGAGCAACTAGTGAACTTAGTAAGGAAGATGTTCACTAGACATAAGAAAAGTTTCACCAAATGGGACATGAAGAAGATGTCCAAGTCCTACATCCAACAACACAAAAGCAAATGTCACGCGCTATGGCTATAACAAGAAGGGACACTTCAAACACGAATGCTCAAACGAAGACCAAGTCAAGAAGACAAAGCAAAAGAAAGTTGGTGCGGGAAGCATCCAACGATCGAACTCGTGTTTTGATAATGGCAAAGGATTCAAAGTTAAGGTGTTTGGTAATCTAACAGCTTTGTTGAGTGTCTCAGGAAAGTCCTAGCTGCGGTTAAGCAAGGGAAAACCCTAGGGGTGGTAACCCTAGGTCATAAGGGGTGGTAACCCTATGCGGAAAGTCTTGGCAGGTCGAGTGCTTCAGG
>JBBMJZ010000081.1:7719281-7734196 GCA_037833815.1 Zingiber zerumbet | reverse complement strand
CCTCCTCTATCGCTCGCATTCGATCTATCACTTGGCACGAGGAGAAAAGTCCAAGTAGGTCAAAGGATTGATCGGACACTTAGTGGAGAAGTCCCAGCAGGTCAAAGTTGACCAGATGCTGGGCAATGAAAACTCCCAACAGGTCACGATTGACAAGATGTTGGATGAAGGGAATCCTAGACTTAGGTTGGAAGTTAGGGTTTGGTAATCGATTAGGTTTATCAATTACAATGTGTGTTAAGCGATTAAGATAAAAGGGTAATCGTTTAAGCTTAAAGTCGCGAGAAACAAAATGAAGCTGAATCGATTAGGGTAATCGATTCAGCAATCCTTAATCGATTACTTACTTACCGTAGCTTCTATTTCTCACAGAAATAGTCATAATCGATTAGCCTAATCAATTAAGGATTGCTAAATTGATTACCCTAATCGATTTAGCTTTATTCTGATTCTCACAAAAACAACCTTAATCGATTAGCCTAATCAATTAGGAAGGCTTAATTGATTGGGATAGTCGATTAAGCTTCAAAAAAAGTAGCAGTTATATAGGTTGCTGACATGACATTCGATTAAGGAGATTCTTAATCGATTAAGGTGCCAACGGTAACCTTAGAAAAGGTTTTTTTGTGCATTGTTTTATCAGAGCTCTCAACACAAATTCTCTCCGCTTCACTCCATCTTCTCGTCTAGTTCTTGGAAGCTTATGGTTGAAGTGTTGCTACACTTCCAAACTTGCAAGAGGCATTCACAAGCAACAAGAGATCAAGCAAGATGATTTTTCATTAATATTTTCGAGTTGTATTTATTGTTCTTGAGTTGTAGAGGCACTACAACAAAAAAACGTTATCTTTGTCCTTCCAAAACCGTTGTAACTAATAGTGTTGTTAAAGACCTCCCTCAACGACAATGATTTTAAAACCGTTGTCTTTTAATACTAACAACAACAATTTTGCAACATTTAAAAAACATTATCCTTTAAATGCGATAGACAATAATTCTGTAATGATTTTAAACTGTTGTCTTTTACTATCATATACAAATAGAAGATGAATAAAAATCAAATCTATTTCAATCAACAACATATTATTAAATAAACAACCAATATAAGTATACAAATTATCATTCTTACACTTCTATAACAAACATAATTACTCGCACATAAAGGAATTTCAATTAGAAGACATCAAAACTACTTCTCTCGGCTACATCTTATTGCATGAACTTAAAGGATCGTGGTAGATGCTACTTATCCTCTTACCTTGAATGTTCTTTGCTCATTGGCTTTAACCATATTCTCGCTTAAATCCCAATGCTTTCTTGCTATTTCTTCATAGTTGGTGTGGTTACTCGTATCCTCCGTGTTGCAATCGTCAAAGTACTTGCCAGTCACACCCTTAAGGTTAGATGTGATCCTTCAGGTCAACTCCATTATAGTTAGTGCACTCAGTAAGTTTCTTGCTTTGCAAATTAAAGAGAGTTAAATTCTTGATACAATATAGTTATGACATAGATCTATCTCAAGTAGTTATCTTACCCAACGATGACTTTTTTGCATCAATGGTGTATCTAGAAACAAAGACAACTGAAGCAGCAACTAGAGATGACAAGAATCCGAGGCATCCATAATCTAGCAAACTCAACTAAAAAATGTCCTAGAACAAGGACCTAGATGATTGTTACGGTCAACTAGCTATGATTCAAAAGTATCAAAAGAAATACAATGTAAATCAAACATTTGTATCCATAAATAAAAATTATTAATAATAAAAATATGCATCACACCTCAACCAATCAGAGAATAACAAGGAGCAAGTCCAATATAATCTTAAGCATCAATGCGAACTTGTGGAGTGCATATTGTTTGAAGGAATGTATAATGAGTTGAAAATGCAAGCAATTTGAAGACATAATTTACCAAAGAAAATCTGAAACATAAAATCCATGGTACCTTAAGTAGAATGTTCTTCATCAAATACTGTCTTTCCAATCCTAGCCAAAGCCTCCTCTTCAAAGTGTTCACGTCCTTCCAGTAAAATACTTAGATACTTGTAAATATTACTTTGTATCATCAGTTTCATGTTTTCCAATTCATCTTAAGAAAACTTATTTCCATCCATAAACTTAGCTTGTTCAAATCATCAAACCATTAAAAAGAAATTAAATGACCATCAATGATTTTAGGATTTCTTGAGAGTAGGCATTTCTAAGCCTTTAAGATTTACACGCTTGATCAACGTTAAAAAAATATTTGTATTCCTACAAGAGTAGCGACTTAAATGAAAGACATTCCTATTTCAAAAAATTCCATATACTCATTAGATGGATGTAGGATTAGAGTTTAACACAAAAACTTTATTGAAATTTATTGATTTAGAAATTATACAAAATCATAATTAGGATTATTACTAACCTTGTGAAAGATCAATTTATACAGAGGTACTTGGAGCATACATCTTCTAACAGCGAAGTTCGTGGGAGGCGAGCACTCGCTTCCTCGACAAAGACTGCGAGCAATGATGGCAAGGGAGAGGAGAGGCGAGGGGCTTAGAGTTAGAGGAGCGGAGTATGCCACGATGAGGAGCGCCATCAGGGTGAAGTGAAGGAAGGCGAAGGTAGATCAGTTTGACCGTGAGAGGAGTCTGGTCAGCACCGGGGTCAAGAAAGCGAAGAATGTGAGAGGAGTTGTAGTGAAGGGTCGAACGCCTCACTGTTGAGTTGTGGGAGTTAAACATCTCACCATCGTGTTGCCGGAGAAGCATCGAGGGCGATGGAGACTAGTCTTTGATGAAGGAGGCAGGTCTTTGACGAATAAAGGGAGGATTTTGTTGACGCTCGGGACTTGGTGAAATATTTAGATTTAAGGAAATTAATATTTTAACCAAAATATCTATTGTCTTGAAACCCAAAAAATTAAAAAAGGCAATGGTCGAAAAAACCATTGTTGTAGCTGTCACGCCCCAGAGGAGTCTCTGCTAGAGGAAAATCTGGCAGCATCTCCCCTGTACCGGTGACAATTTGAATCATATATACATCTACAAACAAAATACATGAGCCCACACGGCTGGAAAATACACAACCATGCAGTTATATACACAGTCCACTCGGCTAAAACAAAATAATCATAACCACACAGTTATATATATTAAACAGCCCACACGGCTGTACTAAAAATACAACGGAAAATGAAAGACAAGCCCACACAAACCAAATAGCTACAACACGTGCCGACACGACTTAAACACAAATACAACACCAAAAATAATTAAATAGCCACATGGCTAAACACCAATATAATGCCAAAAAAAATATAGGAAAGAATACAAGAACGAAGTAAAACCCATCTTTTGATGTGACGTGGGATCGGCAGACAGGATACTCCAAGTGACACAATATATCTATGTGCCAACCTAAAAACAACAGGAAAAATAAGGGGGTAGTGAGTTCAACAACTCAGCGGCTATCAAGTAGATATGCATAGTAAGATATAACTACCAGTAATAATCATGGAGTACAATCTCCTAACTAATAATAGGAAATGCAAAACTGAATAACAAAAGAAACTGTACTCACCATGACCTCCTATCCGAACATAAGGGTGGAAACAACACCAACAGATGCAAGGTCATCAAACCAAATACATCATGTCTCTTGTATGCATGTCAATCATATGCAACCACCAAAATGCAGCATCCAAAATGCAGTAAGCACAAACAATAAATGCAATCTATGCATATGATGCAAATAACATGATCACCCCTGACGCCAGTCAGCCACCTCACACGCAATGGTGAGATCGAGTGGGTAGGGCTATGACAACTGTGTACTCTGCCATCACTACTCCTGAGTGACCAAGTGGACAGGATACTATCGGAGTACACCTATCCTCCTACCCCAAACAAAGTGGGGGAGCCAAAGCTCTCATCTCCCTGTGTCAAAGTCAAGAGAAGGGATCCCTGCCCGCTACCACGCTGCAATCACACTACCCATGAGCGAACCAGCGGAGCCCTGACAGAGCAAACTGCATACACCCTGCCTGATATACCACTAACCCATGAGTGACTATGTGTGCAGATCATATAACTGGCGATGTGCTCAACAACAATGGAGTCGACAATCGCTGAGCATGCAATCATGCAAAATGTTGCATGACACTAAAGCATGTAAATCCTGAAAAATACCAACCTCCTCATAATGTGTAACAAAAAGGAAACCAAGTCCATAACAATGATCTAGGTACACATGCCAGAAAATAAACCTAGATACACATGCCAAGTAATAAATCTAGGTACACTTGCCAGATAATAAAACTAGGTACACATGTCAAATGGTAAACTAGTAGCAAGACCTATATCCGGTACTGTATTGTATGTCACTACTTCTATGAGCAAAATTACACATGGCAAGAATTAAGAAGACATAAGCAGAAATGCACAACAGATAACACTATAGAAATACTACGGTATCAAGTAGTGGCATACCAAAGCAGATAATAACATAACTATTACTACTAGTTATAACATACTAAGCATATCAGAATGACAACATCAAAAGTGATAAGTCAAAAGGTACCCGCCTCAAATATAGTACGTGCCAAAACTACTCCAACGTCGAGACATTCACCTCAATCAAAATCCTGCATATAGTATATACAGTATAGCTAAGTTTTATTATAAACTAAATAGCAAAACATAATCCTAATCCGATTAGAAACTATGGTTTAATTCCATTTGATAATCTTATCCTTCCCTCTTAGTTAATATCCTTGAATTAATCCAACTAGAGAAGTCAACTAATAAATGAATCTCTAACCCATAATCAAATAGATTAAGCAGCCCTAATCACTTCACCTTCTAATTAGGATTTGTTATAAGCATAATCAATCCAAAACTCACTCAAATCCTATCGTGTTGTTGCTAACCCGTAGTCGTAGAAGTTTGATGCTGGAAATTGGTGGTCGGAGCTAGATGACACTCAACTCTCTCCGACAGTTGTGGATCTGTCCCCCAGTTGCCACTATGCCTTAGGGATCACCGACGGCCAGGATTTTGACAGAGCTATAATTGTTGGCGATCAGGTAGGCAGGAAGAATAACAATCAAGCCAAGATTCGACAGCCCTAGAACTGCAATCAGTAAGCTGACCTAAGGAACACAATGACTGGTAATCATGTAGAGAAGAAGAACAGTGATCAATGGCACAACCTACCCTTCTTATGACCGGATGGGTGGCGTCCAACATCTATGCCTCAACCGGTGTCAGCGATCGACGACATCACGATGTCCTGTAACAGAGTTGAAGGAAGATTTTCCCTCGGGTGGAAGAAGTGTCGCTCGAGTATGCACATGAGAGGGAATTCTAGCCCTAGCCCCCTTGCATCAATCCTCCTCTCCGGCGACCACAACACTCGACGGCTTCCGCGTCAATTTAGTGAAAGAAGGTGCGGTGATTCGAGAGGAAGAACGTCCACTGGACGAGCTCCGTCGATGGAGGAGAAGAGAGGCTCGACGCGATGAAGAATCAGGAATGGTCGGCGATGAATCGGGAGAGGAGAGGCGAGGGATCAGGGTGAGGAAGAGGAATTCGGTGCAGAGAGAGAGAGGAATCGAGTGTTCGGCGCACGGGAGTGGGAAAGAAAAGGTATTAGGAGAAATAGGAGAGGAATTAGTGAATAAAAGTTAGGGTTTGATCAATTAAAGCCTAAGTTGATTCCTTAATTAACTCCCACTTTAATTGGATATTCTAAACGGACCTCCACTGAGCCTAACAGATTCATCCTCATAAACTTGTCATACGGACTCCGTTTAAATCCAGAAAAATTTCTAAAAATTCTTGAAAATTCCTAAAAATTTCGGTAAGATTATTCGTCCAACATACCTTATTATTTAATTATTATTTTATTACGGTATTTTACAGTAGCCCTTGTAACAACAGTTAAACACAACGATTTTAAAAATCTATTGTTGTAGCCCCTCCAAACAACCTTAAGGGTTTGTTTGGTTCAAGTTATCATGTATGACCTTGGTTATGTGATTACCAGGTAATCACATAACCAAGATTATGGGGAATAAAACATAACCAAATATTGTTTGATTTAACCTAGGTAATGCAACAAAAACATGTTTGTTTGAAGATTTAATGAATAACCTAGTTTAATATTTTACTATATTACACTCAGTTACAAAACCAACTATTATTATTTTTATTATTATTATTATTATTATTATTATTATTATTATTTAAACTCTATGTTTTTTATATTTTCTTTTTCACGTTTTTCTTTATTTTTATGTTTTTTTATTTTTTTAGTTTTTGATGTTTTTAATTTTTTTCCATTTTTAAATTTTTTAAAATATTTTTTACTTTTTACTTTTTTTTTCATTTTTTTCATTTTTTTATTTTTTAAACCTTTTTTTATGTTTTTTTACATTTTTTCTTTTTCTATTTTTTATGTTTTTTAAAGTTTTTAATTATTTTGAACTTTTAAATTTTTTTTATGTTTTTTCTATTTTTTATTTTTATTTTTTTCCCACTTCTTTTTTTTCGTTTTTTTTTCAATTTTTAATGGTTGTTTTTTTTTAATGTTTTTTAATGTTTTCTATTATTTTTTAAGGTTTTTTTATTTTTTATGTTTTTTTACATTTTTTATTTTTTTATATTTTTCCATATATTTTTCTTTTTTGCCACATTTTTCTCTTATCCGAGGGTATTTTGGGTAAAAAAAATTCGTTAATCCCGGAGTTAAGAAAAACCTCAGTTTTCCAAAGTTTTCCGATTCCTTGTTATATGCTCTTTTTGCTGACGTGTCGGGCATGGAACATTACTCGATAATCATCGATTACCTAAACGCTAAACCATGTAGGGTTTTCGTTGATAACCTTGGATAGATAACCAAGGTTATCAAGAATAACCTCCAACCAAACGCACCATAAAAGGTAATGGTAAAAATCATTGTCTTGGTTAAAAAAAAGCGCAAAAGATAATGATTTTTGTTAAAACCATTGTCAAAGGCTCTAAAACAATAGTCTTCCTTCAAAACCGTTGTCTTTTAACTGTTATTGATTACAGATTGACTTGTAGTGCTATTTTTACGCCACACGGTCATGTTAGACAACACGGCCATAACATAAATGCCATTAAAAGATGGCATGACTATGCCTTTAAAGCATGGTCATTGCATAAAAGTTACTGGAAATGAGGTACGACGGTGCTTTTGAAGCACAACCATGTCTTGGCTTCTTTGTCTCCAAACGCATTTCAATGTCGAATATGCTCCGTTTCTACTCAAAAATACATTCTATCAATGAAAATACAAAAAGAATATATCTTCGAATCAAGTATGACATAATAAAGAAATAAGATACAATAAGTGTAAATCATGCTCATGAAATACAACAAGATATATGCTAAACGATGCTTAAAATATATATAATCTACACACATCATTTTGCCATTATATCTTGAGAAGTGGACAGCCATCATAACCTTAAAGCACACAGCTGGAGGAGGACAAATCTATTTTAGGAAAACTACATTACGCAGACCTTGACAACTCTTTCAGTGCATTCGATAGTTGACATTCGGCAGTCGATAGTCAAGAGTCGACACTCAGAGTCGGCAGTCAGCAATTCAACATTCGGTGACTCAGAATCGACACTTAAAGTCGGCACTCGATGACATAGCATTCGGTGACTTGGAGTTGATACTTGGATTCGGCAGTCGACGGTTGACATTCGACAATCAGTAGTCAGTAGACACTCAAATTCGGCAGTTGACATTCGGTAATTGATAGTGCATTTGACAATCAACATATGATAGTCGGCAGTTGACACTCGGTAGTTCGCCATACAAGGTAGCCGAGTTTTTAGCCAGCTCAATCATCCCAAGCAACTAGAGCTGTCAGATGGGGATTTGGAGGGGCAACGTCATCTTGGTGGATTGAAAAATCCCCAACCTAACCCAACTTAAGACAGGTTGCAAGTTAGATGGGCCAACCCATGGGCCCAACAAAAAATAAAATAAAATAAAAAAGTCCGCGGTGGATTTAGATTGGCCCACGAGTTGCTCATATGAACAGAAAATATTAATGAAACAAAATGAATTTAACACCTATTACTTAGGAAAACTTATCAAAGCAAATTAAGAAAGACTACAATAAAAATGGTTATAAAACCAATCTAGTAACCCCAATTGCATCAAGGCACAACAAAAGAATAGTAAGTGTGCTCTTATCTATAATGAACATGAGAGAAGCGCCAAGGGACCTCCACGATGGTTCAAGGTGCATGATTTGCCGCTTCAGTATTTCCTCAACTCGTGGACTAATCTAAGCCCACCACGGACCGACCCGTGCGGGTTGAACCCATCTATAAATGGATTGATAAAATTTTAAGCCAATCCTCTTAAATTGTTTGGCGGGACGTGCCAACCTGACGAAACCAACACAAATTGACGACAACACATGCCATACTATCAGTCAGAGAAAGAGTAATTCTAGAACTTTAGTTTCACTTCTATATAAGTAAACACTCGATCTACATTTGAATTTCTATCCTCAATGTTGATTTGTGTAGGTAGATTATCCTATGTTACTAATGTAAATTTTTAGAATTACACCGAAGTACTAATCTCAATTACTGACTACTTTCAAAGTGGACCAAATTAAAGACCGTAACCTAAGTAGGGCCCTGTCATGAGTCTGCATAGCCCCTAAATGACTTTTCTCTTACTATGTGATGATGAATTACATTTAATCCATTAAACTCTATGATAATCTAGGGCTCATCATGGCATACTGATATACTTTTATAGTCGACTCTCTACATCTCAGTTTTCTACGGCCAAAGGATCGGATTCTCCTGTCGATTCATCTCTGAATATCTCATGGGATACGAATCTCGTACTTTTGGCATCATGATTGCACTAACATAGTAAATCCGATCCACAAATCACATATCATAGAACATGAGGATTTAAAAATGCTTAGATCAAAAGATATAGTAATTATATCGCACAAAGTTGTTCCTTTATCTTAGAATCTAGTGTTTACCCTATAACCATGTATTTACAATCACAAAACATGTTCACAATTCAGAAATCTGATTATAAACTTAGAGAAACAAAGAAAAGAGAGAAGAGACTTTGGTTTGATCCAAGATTCCACTTCCTAGATGTTCTTGGCCTTCCTCCTTCACCCAGATGGCATGGATGGTGCTAGAATTTCCTCCTCAAGCCTCCTTAGAACCCTCGGATGACTACCAGATTAGATCCCCTAACATGAGACCCTTAAATAGGTGAGGAGATAGAAGTTGGGCGCTACTGCTTCAGGGCATGGCTGAGAACGTACGGGCGCCCATGTTTCCCCAACAAAGAAGAACACAACTCGTGCCACTTGGCATGGACACTCTAAAACCTTCATCCACAAAAAACACATTCTGGTTTGGCAATAGAGAAGAACAGGATGTTAGGACCCTTGGTGGCTAGCTAAAGGGGGTGAATAGCCCTGCAAAGAAAAACAACCTTCCTTGAACTTTATAACTTAATAATTATCAACACTTGCATAAAATAATTAAAAGACTAAAAGAGACGAGGTACAAAGAAATTACTTGGTTACAACAGGGGATGTTGTTAATTCAATGACGATGCAAAGCTCACTAAAATTCTACTTTGGGCGGAGAAGCTTCTAACAGCAGTTCAATCTCACAACTAGAAAGCTAAAATAAAATGGAATCAATTACAAGTATTGTTTCTCTCTTTTTCTTGTTGTCTTTAGCTTCTGGGTGTAGGGCTGCTTTTATAGCCCTACTCAGGGCGCTTGGAAAAGTTCTAGGTGTTGGGACTATTGGGTTGGCTAGAAAGGGGTTGAATAACCCTGCACAAAATAAAATAAATACCCTTCTTGGACTTTAAAATAACACTTGCATAAATAATTAAAGAAATGAACTCTCTAAGAATCGACCTTATCACACCATTCCATATTCTCTTATATGTCTACATTTAATTCTTCTCCAAGTAAGTTTTTAGTTACAGATATAAAATGAATGATGTTAGTGAAATTTTTTGTATTTATTTTGGTGTAATGGTCTAATCCTACTTGTGGAACATAAACATAAAAATAAGAGTATCTTCAATTCTTTTTGCTTTGATGTTGTTATCTTTATAATGTTTATTTATTGTGATTCAACCTTACCTTTATGTTTAGTTTTTTCTATATTACCAATTTTTTTTATTGTATTGCTTATTAATCTCTATTTTCTCTAATCAGTTTTGTTTCCTGTGAGATTATTATGTTTATTTTCATTTAGTCTTATCTACCAAAAAAAATTGTTCCTATGTTTAGTTTTTCGGTATTATCAACATCTTGTTGTATTACTTATTTCTCTTACATTTTCTCTAATCAACTTTGTTTTCTTTAAGATTATTATGTTTATTTTCATTTAATCTTATCTACCAATTTTTACCTTTTACCTGCCAAAAGTATTCCTATATTTCAAGTTGCTAACCTGATCTTCAAGCCATAGACACTCATTACCAATGCAAGAGCTCTTTGTTTTATGCATTACATCCAAGCATTAATGTAGTCCATTCTTTGTGTACTGTGTTACTAGGGTACGTATTAAATGCAAGAGCTCTTTGTTTTATGCATTACATCCCAGCATTAATGTAGTCCATTCTTTGTGTACTGTGTTACTAGGGTACGTATTAAAGGCACCTAGCATTATCTGGCCTATACAAATGAAACTCAGATATATTTAACCTTTAGATTGAACAATTGCACCTACAATAAATTGTAGCGATATTCCTTTTTAATATAGACAATGCATAAGGATTCTTTCATTAACACAATCTTTTGAAGCCGTTGGAAATTGCATTTTTAGTAGTTTATTAAAATGATATCACTAGGTAAAGATCATCATCCAAACTATTTTTATCTATTCTATATTTGTATTCCACTATCCCTTTTCTATTACTCTTTTTATCATGACAAGCTTTGGTGTTGAAGAAATTCTACCTTATACATGATCTGCTTGGTTTCCCTCTATATTAAAATTACTAAGGCATGATTCACACACACAATGTTTAATTTTTTTTTCTTTACCCGTCTTGAATTTCCAATCTAAAAGGTTAAAATACCCTTAAATTTCTAATTAACATTTATGAAACTATTTTTAGATTGTATGCATCAAAGATCTAATCCTAGTTGATACCAGAAAAAGTTTCCCAAGTTTGTCTTTTTCTTTCTGAACCTAAGCTTGCTCAATTATTATTTCCCTTGGATATCAACTTAAGTAAGAATTGCAAATAGTTCTGCCAAGTGCCGATTTATGCAATGTGATGATGTTTTAATCCATTTTCTAATGCCCGATTGGTTCCTTACCTTTTCCCATATAAGATTTTTTTCTAGTTTTGTGATAGACTTATGGCATAGAGCCTGTGACAGTTAATGCCTAGTTGTTATGTTGTTATCCTATTACTAATTACAACAAAGTAGTTATCCTTACAATGTCACTATCACACGTCCTGATATATCTTTTGCTCTCAATTTGGCTTGTCAATATATATATTCTCTCACTGAAAACAAGGGAAAGAAGTTAAAAGGATCCTTCGCTATCTCAATTAAAGACACTATTCTTCATGGTCTCTTCTTTTATCGACTTTCATCATGCGAGTTGAATGCATTTAGTGATGCAGATTAGGCAGACTCTCCTAAAGACAGATGTTCTACTGGAGAATATGCAATATTTCTTAGATGAACTCTTATGTTATGACATTCTAAAACTGGAATTAGATGCTTAACAATAGCTCCTTATACTCTTAAGCAAAATGAAGTTGAGTGAAAAATTACACTCTAAAGGAGATGATAAATGCTCTTCTATTGAACTCTAGACTGCTAGAGTTCATGTGGGAGAAAATGTGTTAATAGCTAGAAAATAGATAATAACTCTTATGAGTTGTGGAATGGAAGACAATCGTCCTATAAATATTTATGATTACGGGGTGTCTTGCAAAAGTTTTAGTGTCTGATCTTAAAAGCATTAAATTAAGAACAAAAACTGTTGATTGTATATTTATTAGATATGCACATAATAGTAGTCTGTATCAATTTTTTATGTATGGGTCATAAATTATGGATATACATAAGAACTCGATAATAGAATAGAGAAATGCATTATTTTTCGAGCATGCGTTTTCATATAAGACTCGAGAGAAAGCAAGTTCCTCTAAACGGGTATTTGAAACACAAGAGGAAGAAGAAGATGATGAATTATTGGAAGTTGAGCTCAAATGAAATAAAAGAGATAAGGGAAAAAAAATCCTCTGGAATAGATTTTATCACTTTTATGTTAGAAAGTGAGTCCCAAAGTTACTCTGAAATAGCAAGCTCTTTTGATGGACCTCACTAAAAATAGGCAATTACATCTGAGAAGGACTTTTCACACTTGAGAACTTATGGATCGTCCTCCAAGAAGTAAACCACTAGGTTTCAAGTGGATTTTCAAGAAAAAAATTTAATCAAATGACACGATTAATAAATATAAGGCCAGATTGATAATTAAAGGTCACCGACAACAAGAAAGCCTTGATTACTTTGATACAAATTTTTCGGTGTCGAGAATAAATTCCATTAGATTGTTATTGGCAATCCCCACTCTATAAAATCTGGAAATACTTCAGATGAATATAGAGGTAGTCTTTCTAAATGAGAATTTAGAAGAGAAAATTTACATAGAGCAACCTGAAGTATTTTCTATGTCAGGGTAGAATAATAAGGTTTGTAGATTTGTGAAGTCGTTATATAGCTTAAAACAACCACCAAAGTAGTGGCATGAAATATTGATAATGCCATGATGAAATGTCGATTAAAAATCAATGAATGTGATAAATGTATTTACATGAAAGTCATAGAGAATGACTATGTCATCTTATATCTATATATAGATGTCATACTTATGAGTAATGATAAAATAATTAAATCTACTAAAGATATGTTAAACTTAAGATTTGACGTGAAAGACATGAGTCTGCCTAATATGATTATAGGAATCAAAATTATTAGAATAGATGAAGGTCTTATTTATAGTCGGTCTCATGACGTAGATAAGATTCTTGAGAAATTTACCAAGGGTGATACTGCATTGGCATGGATACTGATAGATACAAGTCAATAATTATAAAAAAATAGAGAAAAAAGCATCTCATAGATAGAGTACTCTTGAGTAATTGGAAGTCTGTTATACCTGATGAGTTGTACACAACCAAACTTAGCTTACGTAGTAAGTAAACTTACTAGATACTTAAGTAATTCTGATGTTGAACATTGAAAGGAAAGGGAAAATAAGAGTATTGAGATACTTAAGGTATACTCGTGAATATAGATTGTACTATTCCAAATATCCTGCTGTGATCGAGGATACAGTGATATGAATTGGATATCTGACATAAAAGACTCAAAATCTACTAATGGATATATCACTTTGAGAAGTACAACCTTTTCATGAAAATCTTCTAAGGAAACCATAATAACTAAATCCACGATAGAATTTGAGTTTGTAGCTCTGGACAAATATGGTGAAAAGGTTGAATGGTACTTCTTGGAAGATGTTCCAAATGGTCAAAATTGGTGCCGACAATTTGTATACATTGTGATAGTCAATCAACAATTGAATGTGCATAGATCTATCAGTATAATGGTAAGTCTAAACATATACGTCACAGACATAATATCATTAGAGAACTACTCTAAACTTGAGTTATCACTGTTGACTATGTGAAGTTAAAGGATAGTCTAGTAGATCTGCTAACTAAAGAGTTAACACAAAGAGTTAGTCACAAGTTCATCGCAAGGGAGGGGCTTGATGCTGATGAGAAATATTTGTGGAAAAGAAACCCAACCTATACAGACAGGAGATCCCAAGAACTAAGTTTAACGGGAAAACCTAACTACACTAACAAAGTTGCTTATTGTGGGGGAATAACCCAATAGATCAATAAATGATGGAGGTTAAGCATACAATTTTTAATGATCCAATAGAGTAATATGTAATACTTTTAAGAGGTCACCTATGTGATTAAGAAGTGGGTCACTTCGAAGAAATTTGGAGGCATAATTCTTTAAACTTCTCACAAAATTAGGCATATTAATGGCGAAAAATGAATACACTCATGAGAACTAAGTTGTATCAGGAAGAGTACAAGGTCAGAAATGTCAATGCTTACATAGAACGTAGAATAGTTCAAGAACATCGTGTCTACTGTCAGACAGTAAGCAAACAGGTCTTCAAAAGGGAAGGTTCAAAGGGTAAAACCTACCTATTCTATACTGGACTCACCTGCTAAATACTATCATATATTCTATTTCCATTCATATGAGGGATTGTTTGATATATGTGAATGAAAAAGAGATGAAGATGAAAGAGACTCCATTATAAATGATACTTCACTACCACATTTGGAGTTTCAAGACATATTGGCTGGTTTATATTGATCCACAAGTATTGTAATTGTGAACAAATGCATGGGAAGAGACTTTCTCTCATACATGGGTGCGTAGGGGGTACAAATGTAGGGTCAGAATATGTACGAAACCAGGTTAACTTGTGTATGATCATGACTTGCGCATGTCAAATACTTGACTACTCGGAGCAAAATTTATCCAACTTAAGTATCCAACATTTTACCACACAAATATTTTTATTTGTTGATCAAATGGAAAAGATGCATTAATCAATGATTAATGAAGCATCTGTAACCTCTAGACGTTTGGGCTTGTAACGCCTGCCCTCTCTACTAACCCTAAGGGACGGGGCTACGATACTCTACGTATAAATTTTTCTTTTTCTTTAAACAGCGGAAGACTTAAAATAATTTTCTTAGTTTTAATAAAAACTTTTCTTTTAAATTTCTTTTGAACTATACTAT
>JBBMJZ010000081.1:7680421-7697627 GCA_037833815.1 Zingiber zerumbet | reverse complement strand
AATCTTCCCAAATCAAACATCAAAATACAACTCGAGTCAAATCAACGCGAGTCGGGTCAACCAGGTCAACCTTGACCTAAGGTTGCACCAACACCTTGGTGGCCAGCAAGAGAGGAGGGGTGAATTGCCTTGCAAAAAATAAACTCAACCCTTTCTTGACTTTATAGCTTAGTTATGAACGCTTGTAAATAAAACTAAGAGACTAATTACAGAGACAAAAACACAAGGAGACTTACTTGGTTTGCAATCAGAAGATTGCTAATCCAAGGAAAATGAAGCACACTTTTATGATGATCTCCTTCGGGTGGAGTAGGCTCTTACAACGTTAATAGCTCACAAGTGAAAGTAGAACAGAAAGAAAATAATTACAAGTCGTTGTCTGAACTACTAAAATTAGAGCTATATTTATAGCACTGTTTCGGGCACCTAGAAGGGTATCGGGTAACTGGAGTGGGATAAAATTCTATCCCCGATGCGTCGGTCAACGTCCACGTCACTTTATATAAACTTCGGATTCCGGGCGCCCAGACCACCAAGTCAACAATGTTGACTTTTTCGGTCAGGGTCGTCTTCTCTGGTTTAACTTGCCTCGGTCCGGGTCTTCCGCTCCGGCTCCGCTTGCTTGGGTGATTTCGGCCACCGGAATAGGGCCCACCTCAACCCAATTTCTGGCCTTCTCCTCGAGCAGCCTTCCTCCCCAGCTTCTCGTCCCTCGAACGCTGTGTAAGTTCTTCTTGTCCACCGGTGTACTATTTCGCGCCACCTCGTCCCTCAGACACACTGAGCCCGTCGGCTCTATCCTTTGTCGTCCTTCTCCTAGCCGAATCTTCCGCTCGACTTCCTGTGCTCCTAAGCTCCTGCACACTTAGACACGGGTTAAACTAAACATGACCTAATTTAACTTGTTTGATCACATCAAAACAACCTTGGGGTTCCAACATAAATATTTTCTCCATCTTGATGACTTAATGCTTGTGGAAAGACTGTGCCATAGGAGCTAATGTAGAAACCCCAGCTAATGCAATAGAAGAGATAAATTTATACAATGAAGAGGTTGACATGTTTGAGCGTGAAAAGATGAGCATACTGAATGTTACAAAGATGAAGAATATGATGATGTCAACCAAGTAATAAGGACATCTGAGATTCCAGATTCATCAATTTGTTCGTAAACAAGAAGCTAACCACTAGAAAGAGAAAAAGGAAGGCTAATGATGCTCTAGATGACTTGGTGAGAGAGATTCACAAGTATGTTATTATTGTTACTGAGGCAAATGAGGAGATGAAGGAAATTTCCACCTACTGGAAGAAACAAATCGAGATTAGTGTTAGAAAAATGAAGATATATGATAAGTTAATAGAACTTTCTGAATTCTCTTAGCAACAAATTATGGATATTGGGGAGCACATTCTCAAGGATGAACACAAGGTTGACAACTTTTTCTCATTGCTAAAGGCATTTAGGAAAAATTATGTGGTGAAACAGCTATCTGAAATTCATCCAAAATGAATTAGATATTTAAATTAGGTTGTTGGTACTTATATTTTGATGTACTTTTGGGCACTCATGATATTATTTTGAGCAAAATTAATGGATGGGTCATGATTGTTTTGAACAAAACTTATTGGATGAATGTCATTTTGGATCTTTTTTATTGAATGAGATCTTTTTTATAGTCTTAATATTATTACATAGAATATTTGATAGTGGACAATTTGTTTGCTCTTTCATGTTTTGCTCGTTTAATTTGCCAATTGATTTATATCTAGTACACAATTATGATATCATTGTTCTTGAAATAGTTGACCTGGATTATTGGAGATATGGAGTGAAATGTAAACACAATCAGTATTAGAGAAGAGAGAGTATGTTACTTCCTTTTGTTTCATTGCTCTATATGAGAAAGGTGAGGTCCTAGAGATTCTTCGACTTAGTGATTTATTTCCACAAAAACATAGCTACAAAGTTTTTTCAACATGAAATAAAGTTAACTTTAACTAAAGGAAGTCATTTGCACCATTATATTTCATAGGTAACCATGTTTTTTTCTTCATGTTTTTCATGCTACAAGTCTCTTTCCCAACAAGTGAATTATTTTTTCACGAAATTGCATTTGAAGTTATGATAAATAAGTGAGACCAAGTTTTTATATCACTAAGCAAGTAACCGACAAGGTTTTACCTTTTGCAGTGATACTAGTTTCAAATGTAATAAGAGTTTGTACGGGAATAACATGAGAGATTCAATCATCTTAATAGTAAAGATTAAAATGACTACTCACACTATTTGATGTTGCATTTCATTTTTTTCCTTCCTCATTTCTTTCTAATTTGTCTATTATTTAGATCAGCAGAGAGAATGATTAGTGGATGAGCATATATGATTTCATCCTCTCTTTTGTGTCAACTCGAATAGTTTGCTATTGCTTTAAAGGTAAGATATGATAATTAAATAATAAGTATTATTGGAGAAATAACTTTATTAGATTTTTTTGAAAATTTTTAGAAATGTTTCAAAATTTAAATGGAGTCCGTATGACACATTTGAGGGGATGAATCTATTGGGCATAAAGAAAACCTGTTTGGAATATCCAATTAAAGTGGGAGTTAATTGAAGAGTTAACTTAAGGTTTAATAGCATTTAACCTTAAGTACTCTGCTTATATAAGCCTTTGAGCCTGATCCCCTTCGAGCCTGATTCCCTTCTTCCCCCTCTCTCGCGATCGATCAATCACCGACAGCAGAATCCAAGCGCCTTCCACCCCTGGTGTTTCACTCATCGTGTTGATGGGTGTGTCGCCACTAGATCTCGATGACATCATCATTATCCAGCCTATCGTAGGTTGAGCAACCACCACTTCCAGCAATCACCCGAGTTGATCGTGGCAAATCTACTCCCTTGGGCACCTTTGACCCTCTGACTGTGCTATGCCAACAAATCAAGCAAGCGTCGCCCTTCTTATCGGTTGATCCATGGAAAGGAAACCCGTGCCACCGCAAAAGGGGGTCCCGATTAGGCGCCAACACTAGAGGGTGACCATCCAAGGTACTCCCCATCCGGACTTTAAGGATTCATGGATTTAGCATATTGAGTTCCCTTTTGTTGATTCTTCTTCGATCAGGACGGATACAGGACATATAAACAGCATGTTGTTCAAATTCTGGCTGAACTGGTTGCTAATCTCTTCAGCACATCCTGCTGTTGGGGGTCCATATTGGAGAAGGGTCGGCCGACTAGGGTTTGGTATCAACAAACATAAGCTATTGCTGAGGTTGTGGCATCGGATCACTGTGCATACGTCATGGGTGAGTTTCTTCAGTGGCATCCCCTTTGATTTCCATTTGTCGATGATTTGTTCTTTCTAGATTTCTCATGGGTTATTCGATTGTATGTAAGGGTTGATTTAGAGGAGTTCATGATCGTTATCAGAATAATTAGATTGATGTTGTGATTAGTGTGATGACTAGTGGTGATTGATTGTGGATTGGATTAATTGAAATTAATCATTAATTAGGGTAATTAATGAACATTCGATTAGGGTTATCTCTAATTGGGTTGGGTTTTGAATTTAGCTAAATGTTGTATTTGGAATTAGCTAAAATTGTGCATTATATTAATGCATGACTTTTGATTCGAGTCGAGCGTCTCAACGTAGGATTGTTTAACGCAATAGACAGATAAAGGTAAGTACTTCTTCCTTGACCTTTTTAGTTTATTAAACGTAGTGCATTGTTATTTTTGATTGATGAATTAGGTTGCTTTACCTTAAATCAGTTTGTTTGTTATCATGCTTGATACTATCTACTTGACCTTAGAGATGATCTAGTTATTTCATATACAGTCTTGGTTTTGGATATCTATACTTTGTTGTGTATACACATGTAGAGTATGTATCATAGGAGATGTTTTCTTGATTGAGTTAATATGCTAATTATGTATATGATGATGAGTATACACATGAGTATATGTTGTAGGAGTGATCAAATTGTCTATGTATTTATATGTGTGTGCACACATGCTTGATATTTACTATTGGAGGAGTCATGTTGATAATACCTATGTTGGTGATTATATGTGTCTGATAGGTAGTAGTAGAGGAGTTATGTCTATAATATCTATGTTGGTGATCATAAATGTTTGATGTGTACTATTGGAGGGATCAAGTCAATAATACCTATGTTGGTGATCATATATGTTTGATGTGTACTATTGGAGGGATCAAGTCGATAATACCCATGTTGGTGATCACATGTGTCTAGTGTGATATTAGAGGTATCATGTTGATTATACCTATGTTGTAAGGTAAATATGTGTATGGTGTGTGTTGATCCCTTGACGCTCGGTAAGAGGGGGTAAATTGTCCTACATAATATAAAACAAACAAAACACCTTTCTCGACTTTTCAAACTAAATTAAGATACACTTGTTTAATAGTAAACTAATTAACAAGAAAGAAAGTAGAGGCAGATCTTTTTACTTAGTTTGCAATCAAAAGATTGCTAGTCCAAGACGTTAAAAGCTTGCTATCAAATCTCCTTCTGGCGGAGAAGTTTCTTATAGCAGTTAAAATACTATATCACAAAGTAAAATAGAAGAGAAGATTGTTTATAAGTATTGTTCTGACTACTAAGATCAGGGTTGTATTTATAGTCTTGCTCCGGACGCCTGGAAGGGTTCCGGGTGCCTAGGTGTGGATAAAACTTTATCCACGGCGTAACGAATTATAATGACCCGGTGAAGATATAATTTCCTAGTCCGGATGCCTGGACTAGGTCTGGCGCCCGGACCGAGTTGACCCAGCCATCGACCAGAGCGCGAGCCCGGGGCGCGTGGACCAGAGTCAACTCCATGTTGACTTTTTATTTGGGACATTCGCTCTAGTTTTGCTCGCTTGGGTGATTTCGGCCATCCGGAATAGGACTCATCAGAACACATTTTTCGGTTTTCTCAAGCAACCTTCCGCTCCGACTTCTTGTCCATCAAAAACGTCGTGCGCTTCCTTCTTGTCCGCCAGCGTACTCTTTCGCAGCGCCTCATCCCTCGGACACACTGAGTCCGTCGACTTTCTCTCGTGTCGTCCTTCTTGCTAGCTGTGTCTTTCACTCACTTCTTGTGCTTCTAAATTCCTGTACATTTAGACATAAGGCATCAAAAGACAACAGGACATAACTTTGATTTGGTTGATGTGGACTTATAATCTCCCCCTTTTTGATATGAGTAAACCAAGTTAAGTTAGGGTAACAAAAAAAAAAACAGTAAGATAATAAGTGTAAATTTTACAATTAAAAAAATGTAAAAATAAAGATGCAACCTCCTATATACTTAATCTCTAATTCTCCCCCTTTGATCACATTAAAAATAGGAGAATAAATTTTAAATTAATCTCTAAAAAAATCTCAACATTTAGAAAATAACTTTGAAATAAAGTTAAAATAGAGTCTAAGAGATAAAAAATAGTGACTAGCATCTAGATTTTGAGAATTTTTACAACAGTTATGCAAAAATATCCAAAGCTGGAAAAGAATTTTCACAAACAAGGTGAAATTAATTTAAGTAGTAATAATTTCTTTTATACAGCAAGATGAAATTACTTAAAAAAATATTTAAAAATAGTTTTGTAGTTCAAACAAATCTTGAAATATTTCTGAAAATGTAATAGAGCAAATATTTTTACAGAAAAATAAATTTTTAAAAATTAAATTTTTTGAGAATTTTAAAAAATTTGTATTTGGATAAATAATTCATAGAAGATTCACCCACAAATTTCAGAAGAATTTTCTTAGATAGAGAAAATGATAAAGTTTCACAAAAAAAAGTTAGTAAAGATAATCCTAAGTAATATTTTTAAATTAAAAATATAAATTTTATTAGAAAATTTTAAAAAATAATATAATGAACAGAAAATTTAAAAAAAAATCTACAGATAAGTGATGAAATCTTTCTTAAAAAAATTAATATCTACTTAATTTCCAATAGAATTTAAATGAAACAATTTATTTAGAATGTTAGTCAATTTTAAGCAAATTTAAATTAATTTAAAAGTGAGATATGCATAAAATTTAATTTAATTATGATTTTAGAACATAAAATAGATTTCTTCCTACCATATTAATAAAAAAATTTCTAGGAATATATTTTCATAATAATTTTCTAATTTGACCCTTGTGGTAACTAAAATGCCAATTTAGTCCTTGATAGTTTTTGAAATTTGAAGTAGCAATAGACACACATGCAGAATTCTTTAGATTCTCCATTTCTAATTTTAATGTTTCATTTTCAACTTTTAGTTTGTCGAAGTCTTCTAATCTACAAGATGTTGTTAAGGTTTATTTTAATTCATTATTTTCTTTTAATAATTTATTATTATTATTTTCTAATTGATAGGATGTTTTAGATAATATTTTAATATATTTAAATAATTTCTCAGGAAGTAGAGACTATACCTGTCTTATCTTGTCGATCTGATTATTTGAAGCTCTCCCTGTAGTTCTTCTTCCTTCTGATGTTGCTCCCTTTCATTGATGCTCTCGATTCTCATTGCGAATGAGCTTGCTTCATCTTCTTCTTCTTGGTGACTTGCCATTAGCGCAAGTCTGGCGTGGTCTTCGATCTCCGACTTCGACAACGTTTTGTCTCATGTCGCCTTTGGATTTCTGTGCTTTGTCTAGGTTGCTTTTTATCTTTCTCCTTGTTCTATAGCTTTGAGTAGTTATCCTTGACGTGTCCTTCATTGCAATAATAGCACCTTATTTTTCTTTTTATTCTTTTAGCTTGTATTTGATTAAATATATTAGTTCTAACAATTTTTTTATATTTTCTTACCATAAATATCGTTTCAACATCATCGAGAGAAGGCAATGTTGTGCTTCAACTCCTTCTTTAGATATGCACATCTAGACTCACTTTTAAAAGTGAAAAATAACTCTTCTAAATTGCTTACCTCTAAATCTCTAGAGATATAATATGTATATGCTAGAGTTGACCAATTAGGAGTTCTAGGAAAAGCTTTAAGTGCATACCTTAGTGAATCTCGATTGGTTATCTTTTCTTCAAAATTAGTGAGTCCGATGATGATTTCTTTGATCCTTGAGTGGAGGTGTGTGACGGTTTTGCATTCTTCTAACCGGAGGTTGCTAATATGGTTCCGGAGTAGGTCTAGTCTCGTGAGTTTAGCCTCCGAGGTTCCTTCGTGTAGTTCTAAGAATTTCTCCCAGAGGTCCTTGGCTGACTCGTATAGTCGTATGCTCTAATCCGGTTGACTTCTTGAGGCGGTAAAAGACTCAGCAGATGAAATTCTGCCTTGCCATTTGCCACAAAGTCGGCTTGCTCCTTTTTCGTTCATTGATGTTCTTCTTTACCTTTCCCTTACTGATCCTTTAGTGCTACAAAACCATACTTCATTATTATTAATAAACCAAAGTCAGTTTTGAAGAATACCTCCATATTCTTTTTCTAAATCATGAACCCCCTCGAACGTAGGTAGATAGATGCTCGGTCTGACCATCGTCTTCTATGCTTCGGTCGACAGTTAGTCCTTCTGAAGCAGTTGGACTTTGATACCAATTGTTGGTCTATTGACGACCGATAAGAGGAGGTGAATTGCCCTGCATAATATAAAATAAACAAAACACCTTTCTCGACTTTTTAAACTAAATTAAAACACAATTGTTTAATAGTAAACTAATTAACAAGAAAGAAAGTAGAGACAGATCTTTTTACTTAGTTTACAATCAGAAGATTGCTAGTCCAAGACGTTGAAAACTCACTATCAAATCTCCTTCTGGCGGAGAAGCTTCTTACAGTAGTTAAAGCACTAGATCATAAAGTAGAATAGAAGAGAAGATTGTTTATAAGTGTTGTTCTGACTACTAAGATTAGAGTTATATTTATAGCCTTGCTTCAGGCGCCTGGAAGGGTTCTGGGGGTCTGGGTATGGATAAAACTTTATCCATGGTGCAACAGATCATAACAACTTGGCAAAGATAAAATTTTCTGGTTCAGACGCTCGGACCGGGCTGACCCAGTCGTCGACCAGGGCGCGAGGCCATGGCGCCCTGGCTGCCTTAGGGGCCCGAGCGCCTGGACTAGAGTCAACTCCATGTTAACTTTCTGTCCGGGTCTTCCGCTCCGGTTCCTCTCGCTTGGGTAATTTCGGCTATCCAGAATATGACTCACTCTAACCCATTTTCCGGCCTTCTTGAGCAACCTTCCACTGTGGCTTCTCGTCCATCGGAAACACTACACGCTTCCTTATCATTTGCTAGCATACTCTTCCACAGGGCCTCATCCCTCGGACGCACTGATCCCATCGACTCTCTCCCGTGTCGTCCTTCTCACTATCTGCGTCTTTCGCTCGACTTTTTGTGCTCCTAAGTTTCTGCACACTTAGACGCATGACATCAAAAGGCAACATGACCTAACTTTGATTTGATTGATCACATCAAAACTACCACGGGGTACTTATAGTGTGTATGTGTCTGGTGTTGCTACTTATTAGATTTATTGATTAGTAAACACATGATGGATCTAGTCGAACCTATGGACTTAGGTGATTGATAGATCATGTACTGGAGGTACTTATGTGGATTGGGTTATTGCATTGATGATGACTATATCAATATCATGATTATTTACATCATGTTTATCATTGCACTGCAAGTTGACGACCATTATCTCCCTTGTCGTGTAAGAAAGTCGTTAATCATTTTATGTTGGCCGTTTGGCCACTCAGTGGTAATGGCAACTGAGTTGGGTGCAGCTGTCCTATCGTGCTCACTTGGCCGCTCAGTGTCATACATTGTCTGCCTCGGCCACTCAACAGTAGTAGTGTTTGGAGGGTAATACAATTATCAGGGGCCTAGAGATGTGAGTAGTCAGGGACCCCGTCACTATATAGTGCAGTAGCTATTTAGTAAACTATTTACCTCGACCACTCTATAGTGGTAGTTGGAGGATGGTACAGTTGTCATTGTCCCAGCCTCTCGGCCACATAGGGGTCATGGTATTTTGAGGGGTGGGCGGGAGTGACCATGTTGCATGCATGTGCATTTGCATATGATGCGTGATGCACCTTTTGGAGATATATCTGCATTTGTGATGATTGCTACATTTGCTTGAGATGATTATTGGATATGGTTGTTATGCTTCATATATATTTATTTATCATACATGTATATCCTGTAAGTTATGTTGCTCAAGTGTTACGAGCAAATCTGTTGCTGATCTCTAGTGAATTTACTGATCACTATAATGTATGTGTTGGTTCTAGATTGGGTTTGTTCATTTATTATATCAGTTATAATTATGCGTATTCATTATATCATTTATGTTTAGGTGTATTGATTATGTCAGTATGATCATATTTTTATTTCTCTAGTGAAACTATATGCTTTAATCTCTATATTTTATATAGACCATGTATTATCTTGTTTATTACTCGTTGAGTGACCCACACTCACCACCATATTTGTATATTATATATTTTTTCCTTAGGTAATAGGTAGATGATTGTGGAATCGCTTAGAGTATCCTTAGATAATATCTTTCTTAAGATTTTTTTTTCAAATTAAATAAAATAACTTACGACAATTAAGATCTCGGACACTATGATTACAGTGTGAGACTTCCTCAGCCGAAACCTGTCTGTCACAACATCGACCACGTATCTCACAATCTTCTAGATCTTCCTCCATATCTGTGGGGTCGACATTAGGGGGTCGCTAAGGTAACGAATCTACCTTTTTTCTAGATCTTGCGTCACTAGATGCTGGAATAACTCTGTGACTTGTCTCTATATATCTTTGATGAGCTCGTATGATATGCTTCGATCCAGGTGCGAGACTTCCTTAGCTGGAACCTGTCTTTTATGATCACGACCTTGACTACGATGACCATCCATGGATCTAAGGTTTTGATACCAATTGGCGCAAGGGAGGAAAACTCTGAGTGTGATGTTTGAATTAGAGCTTGCAGAGAAAGACATAGAAAGATAATTCGTAAACAAAGAGTTGCCACCTCTAGGTTTAAATGAAAATAATTTACTTATTCAAATCAAAACCAAACTCAACATCAACTATCATAATCATAAAATACCAATAATAATAATAAAATGTGGATTAGCTGGGTTGGAAAATTTTCAACCCAATTCAATTTAAGACGGGTTGTGGGTTAGACAGGTCAATCCACAGACCCATCAAATTTTTTTTTTTAAAAATGTTTTATATCTTTAACGTTTTACTTCAAAAAGATTTCATCAATCAAATGTATCAAAAATGGGTATTTTAAATATAAATAGATACAAGCAAGTACTCATGTTTAATGAAATATACTATTTTTTATTTCAAATTTATATAAAAAAGATAATAAATTAGTATAAAACTTGGTTTACATATGTTTCTCAATCCGTGTGCACCTAAGCCCGTCGCGGGCCTAGGTGGGTCAACCCACAATGAGTTTAGGTTGATAAAATATTAACTCAATCCACTTAAATTGATTGACGGGGTGAGTCCCAATCCAATGGGTCCCAATGGGTCTAATCTAATTTGACAACTCTAGCTCTAGGTACAGCGATAGGATGCTTGGGGATCTATATAGAACAGCAGGTCAATCCTCAATTGAGATATGCATGATCCGGGGTCGAGCGATTCGGTCTGAAATATCCTATTCAGAGTATAAGCAATTCAAAGGTCAGTTGACAATCCAGTATCACAAGTGCTTCTGTACTCGGTGGATGAATTAGGAAGAGGGCCGCTCATGTCAAGAATAGTTTGATCGGTATTATATAAAAAAATAATAATCATCTATATTATGGTAGGTAGATGATTATCTTTCCTAATTTACATATCCTTGTCATCTTCTACGTAATCGGGACTACTGCCCGTGGTAAGATATTTGATAGATTAATCAATATTTGTGGTTCAATTCTTAACTACGGGTCTGTTTTTTCTACTGAGATGAAATTAGGACATTAGCTCTTGGATGAAGAGCCGTATTGAGAGTTTTTTTTTTCTTCTAAATTTAGTCTGTTAGAAAAATGAGATATATGATATTATAAAAGAAATTATAGATATATTTCTTTTTTATTAACGGACAAACTACTGACAACATTGTGTGTCACATTCATTGGTTGGATCGCCTGTTTGCTGTCGCAGGCCCTCGGTCCGATCATGCCTTACCTCCCACGTCGCCAGCACCTCACGAGACGAGGCGCGCTGCTTTCACCACCCACCCTACGCTCACCTCAAGACGGTCATCCTTACCGTCGTCCCCTGGCCGCGCAACATCGCAACATCCACAGGACAGCTGTGCCAAGTGTCACCACAGAGGTGAGCTTACCCGCTGCCGCAGATCTACTTCTGATTTTCAGATGACATTAAAATCTAGTGATTTTTTTTTCTCTTTAAAAAGGAAAATAAATAAATAAATAAATAGTTAAATAGACAAACATGGATCATCACCTTCCCATCATCCCTCCTATTTTTTGCTTTCCTTTCCCTTTCCGTGTCGCCCGCTCTGCTTTTCCCCACACGCCCGCACCGAGAGTGGAGGAGGTGGAGTGTGAGGGTCGAGCTGAGAGAAATGGCTGGAGGCGAAGCCCCCCGGCCGCCGCTTCTTTGTCGGCATTTGCTCACGCTTCGACTTTTTTCGCTCTTCCTCGCGATTTCTTCTCCTTTCTCCACGGCGGTTAACATCACCGCCGTGCTCTCGGCCTACACCGACCTCGCCGACTTCAACCGCCTCCTTGTCTCTACTTCCATCCCCGTTGAGCTCTCCGGCCGATCCTCCCTCACCATCCTCGCCGTCCCTAACGCTTACCTCCTCCGCTCCGCAGCCGTCCGCACCGCCGCCGCCGCCGACATAGCTGATGTGCTGCGCTACCACGTCCTCCTTGAGTACCTCTCTTGGTCTGACCTCGGCCGCATCTCCTCCGGCGGTAAGCTCGTCACGACCCTTTATCAGACCACGGGTCGCGCCGCGGGCAACCTCGGAGCCGTGAACCTCACGAGAAGCGACGGCGTCGGCGGCGCCGTCATTGCGCGCTCTCCCTCGCCTTTCTCCTCCTCCAACGCGACCGTCCTCGCCCTCGTCGGCACGCTGCCTTACAACGTGTCCGTCTTCGCCGTGGACGCGCTGCTGCTCCCGTCCGGCTTCGACCTCGCCGCCTCCGAGACGCGGCCTCCGGTCGGCGTGAACATCACGCGCGTCCTCGTCGACGGGCACGATTTCAATGTGGCGGCGTCGATGCTGGAGGCGTCGGGCGTCGCCGCGGAGTTCGAGGCCGACGAGCACGGTGCCGGGATCACCATCTTTGTCCCGACCGATGAAGCCTTCGCGGATCTGCCCGCCACGGAGCGGCTGCAGTCGTTGCCGGCGGACCGCAAGGCAGTGGTTCTCCGCTTCCACGTGCTCCATTCCTACTACCCCCTTGGCTCGCTGGAGTCCATCGTCAACCCGGTGCAGCCCACCCTGGCGACCGAGAATACCGGCGCCGGCCGATTCACCCTCAACATCACCCGCGTCAACGGATCGGTGGCGATCGACACCGGAATGGTCCAGGCGTCCATCACCCGCACGGTGTTCGACCAAAATCCCGTGGCCATCTTCGCAGTTTCCAAGGTGCTGCTCCCCAGGGAGATCTTCGCCGGAGAGGCGGCCGCTGGCGCGTCGCAGCTGCATTCCGCCGCCGCGCCTCCGCTGGATCCGATTGCGCTACCACCGCAGGGAGTGGATGCGGTCGATTCACCGCCAGCGAGGCTGTCATCACCGCCGGGCGCCAAAGAGGAGGTAGCAGCGGCAGGGACAGTGGCATTCGGCGGAAGGGTGTTACCTGTCCTCTGCTCTACAGCTTCGCTTTATCTAATGCTGCTACTGGTATGAGATCTGCCGCCTCTTCTTCTGTGTTTTCGATCTCTATCCTCCTCTCTGTGTCGGGGATTCATTCGGGATGGTATTCATATACAAAGGTTGAAATTTTAGCTGCAAAGCAGCCATTTTTCCCCCTCTTCTTGCTTCTCCTGGGTGATTCATCAATTCAGCTATGTCTAAATAATCAAAAATCTATTTCGATTAGATTGTTCTCGCTTCGCCGGAAAACAGTAAGCAAACTCGCTCTGTTCCGCTCCCTCATTCCATTCAGCGAGGGAAAGGAAACAGGAAAAAAAACAAACACATTGTTATGTTGCGGCGCTTCGAAAGGGGAAGCATTCTCTTTCGGCCGTCATCCGCGGCGGAGGTGATCGGATGACGGGCCGCGGAAAGGTACAGATCTTCGCTAGCAGGCGGCGTAAGCTGACCGGTAGAGGTGACGGGACCGCGAGAATGGAGTGGAGAAGGAGCTGGCGGCGATGTGACAAGGCGCAGCTGTACGGGGCCCACTTTCGTGGAATTAGATTTATTCACATCCGTCTCTCTGGCCGTGACGTCACGCTCTCTAGGCTTAGCTGGGCTCGACTAGACTGCTTCTTTTCCCTGGGTTGGGCCCCACGGTTTGGTTCCATTCCCCTCTCCTAATTTCCTTAAGGAATTCAGTTAACAGTGTTAGTGGATTTGTGGGGTTTGTTCCCTACTTGTGCGTTTCTTAACCAATATGATTGACGATGCTTTTGAGAGAGACGAAGTCGGGAGTTCGGATCCTATTTCCGAAATATTTTTGGTTCCCTGATAGGTCAATCGTACACATTTTCAAGATGTCATGGCTGTCTGATCGGCAAGAAAATACGGGGACGGAGATATTTCGGGACATAGAATCGTCATTTGTAATAATTCTATTAATATTTATAGTTGCATATTGGTTTTGTTAATCCGATAAGTGGTATCCCTTTTCTTTTTCTTTGTGGATCCAATTGCATTTTCACTCAACAAGTTCATTTAGCTTTACTTCAAATCCTTTGTAATACATCAACAAAACTCTGATTAATCCTTGGGTATTGTCTACATCAACAAAAATCATATTTTTGCATAGGTGAATGAATGTAATTGCTACATTTTGCTTAGAGCAGACAACATTTGAATTTAAATGATTCAGAATAGTGATTAATTCAGTTGATTGCTCTTGACTAATTGACTGGTCTTCAATTAGAAATGAATTGAAATATTTTGTTCATTATATTTTTTTATCTGAGCTGACTGTACAATTGATTGTTCTATTAGTCGACGGCTAAACAATATCAGTCGACTATTGTAACTTTGAATTCAATCAAATCATAACTTTTGTGACTTTATGTGTATTACTTGACTATTAATGCTTTTCAAATGGATTGACACTGTGATTCTAATTAACCTTATCAAAGCTGAATTAGTGTTGTGCTAAGAAATTTCACATCTACATGGCTTCCTCGTCTACCTTGTGCTCTTTGACTTTGACTCATTTGGATTTCACATCTCCAATTATCATTGAATTGCCTAGACTTCATTGTCGGCCTTTTAGGACTTCCACTGCCAAACACCTTATGATTCTTGATCTATGTAGACTTGCTAGTCCAAAGCTCAAGTCTCGAATGTGAGCCACCATACAAACCTTTGGCAATTTCAATTAGGCACAAACAATCAAAACATAATAAGACAACTATGAAATTAAAGCAAAATACAAACAAACAGAGTATCTATTCGATCTAGAAGTCCTGGATATTGTGGCACTTCTCATGGCACTTCCTTGATTGCATGAGCAGAATTTTGAGAACCTCTTCGAACCCTCAACAGGAAGCATTGGATGCGCATGAGATATCTTCTCCTCGAGCTTTTGATTCTCAGTGATCGAAAATTTGGCCATATTTCTGTTAAGACAAAAAGAATGCATATATTTTTACAATAGTATGATATTATTCACTTTAGATCTAAACTTTTATAGATTTATTTTTAGCTTTTATCCAAAAGACCTTATTTCAATAGAGATATCTTTCATCTTATAAATTCATGATCTTTTCTATACATTTTCAACATGGGACATTGATTGTATTCCTAATAAGTCTCCCCTCAAACAAAGAACCACTATTATTCTCATGGTTTGGACTTCCCCTCAAGCATCCGGTCACCCTTGACTTGCTCCGAGCCTTCCCTCAAGAACCCGATCAATTTAGGTCACTTTCCTCTAAGATTTTTTCACCACCTAGGGTTCACTCCTCTAGAATTTTTGTTAAGTATTTGGCCACCCTTGACCTGCTTGAACTTTTCACTATCTAAGGTTCATTCCCCAAGATTTATTCAAGCATCCGATCATCCTTTACTTGCTTGGACTTTTCGCTTAGAGTTTACTTTTTTGAAAACCCCCACCTCCTTCCTTCAAGGTCATTATTCCACTCACATGACTCGATTTGGACCATGACTTTGATACCACTTGTTAGGACCAAAAGAATTCATATATCTTTACAATGATAAAATATTATTCACTTTAGATCTAAACCCTTATGAATTTATTTTTGGGCTTTGATACCACTTATTAAGATAAAAATAATTAGCATATTTCTACAATTATATGATATTGTTTCTTTGTATCTAAGTCTTCATTGATTTATTTTTAGTTCTACCCAAAAAATCTAATTCCAATGGAAATATCTTTTATCTTATAAATTCATGATTTTTTTCATGTATTCTCAATATGAGATTTGATTGTGTTCCTAACAATCCGTCCCTCAAATGAAGGACCGACATTGTTCTCATGATTTGGACCTTCCCTCAAGCAGCCGATCACCCTTAACCTGCTCTAGACTTCCCCTTAAGCATCCATTCACTATTGATTTGTTTCAGGCCTCACCTTAAATATTTGGTCAATTTAGGTAACTCCTCTTCTCTAAGGCTTTTTAATCACTTAAGGTTCGCTCTCTCAGCATTTCCACTAAGCATCTGGTCGCCCTTCACTTGCTTAAACTTTTTAGCACCTAGGGTCCACTTGCTCATGATTTTTTCCAAACATTCGATCACTCTTGACTTGCTTAGACTTTTTGCTTAAAGTTCACTCATCTGGGAGCCCCACCTTCTTTGTTCAAGGTTATTATTCTATCCACATGGCTCGATTTGAATTATGACTTTAATACCAATTATTGGATCGAAATAAATGAGGGGGGGGGGGGGTGAATCTCGCGTGTTTACAACTTCTCTTTGCTTTTGTTAAAATCGAATCAAAGTCTTAGTGAAATAAAGAAATATAAACAAGAATATAGTTCAATTTTTTTACTTGGTTCGTAGATCAGCAACTACTACTCTAAGATCTACAATCTTTGATCGCTTTCAAATGGGTAATCACTAAAGTTCTTCTCTTTGAAAATTTTCAGAGACGAAGCAAACTCGTACAAGAATGAGGAGGATAGTAACAACATTACTATCTCCTTATATGTAAATGCAAGTAGAAAGATTACACTGACAACGTGGAGATACAAATTAATTGTAAGTTGTCGAAGAATGTCACAGCGTCATAGTTGCAGAACTTGCATGAACAGAAGCACAGGAGCAAGATGGAGTGTTGACAGAATTGATTGTACAACCTCGGACCTCAAGGCTTCATTTACAGGCTTATCCACTTGGATTAGTTGACTACACCTCTATGCTCAGTTGTTTGGACCTCTCGATCAATGAGAACTTTAATTTTCTGTAAAATAAAGTTAGCATAGTAATAATATAAATAATAATCTTGCAAAATAGAGTTAGAAACATATAGTAATGCATTAATAAGATAGATAGATATGATTGTTTTGATTTTGACTTAAAAATCTCCGTTAGTTTATTGAGTCAGATCAATGTCTATGGTTTGTCTAGACTGGGACACGACTTCACTGTTCATTTCAAAAGAACCACTATACTCCAGGAGCTTACTTCAACTTACTCATCAAATATCTGATCCTCCAGATATGTTTGGACTTTAACTACTTAGCATCTGATCGACCTACCAAGGCTTTCTCCTGATTCAATATATGGTCCTCTTTGACCTATCAAATCTATCTTGCCAGATGTCCGATCCACTGACCATCTGAACTTCCTACCTAGTGTTCACGATCTACTGAGACTTTTATTGCTTAATGATCCGGCGGTAAGAACGGGGGACCCACTTCCTGGAGGGTCCCGAGTCAAGATGGTCAACCCGAGGATAGGCCGATCGGATAGCGGTCGGGTTGGCTCGTCAAGTAGGTCCGAGCGGAACCAAAGACACCCAGCCAGGGGCTCGGGTTCCCTACGCAAGGAAAAAGTATCAAGTGGCCGAGCGAAGGGTCCGCTCGG
>JBBMJZ010000081.1:7657824-7667846 GCA_037833815.1 Zingiber zerumbet | reverse complement strand
AGTTATCTTCAGGTAATGTCAAGAGTTGTTGAATTTTTTAAGTCAGATTCTATAATATATAGTAAATATAATTTTATGCTTCTTAATATATAGGTAGACTTGACTACGGTTCGGAACAGATGGTTCAATTGTTCAGCACCGCTGGTTTGACGACTCCTAGCAGGTCGACCCTTAACCTTAATCATCAAAGATGGTTACAGTTCACAGTTCACCACGATTCAAGATTATAATATTAAAAATTAAAAATTTATTTTAAAAAAGGGGTTACACTCATTTAAGTTACCTCTGTATCCCCTTAGGGTATGGGGAAATCAAAGTCTACGTAGTTCTTTTATATTTTTACCCTTTTACATTTGAAAGTGACATTGTCACTCACTTCCATTTCTTATTCCTGTTATATTCATTCCTTTAGTATCATAATATTCAACTTTGTCATCTAAAAGTTGCATTCCTTGGATTATTTTTTCGGCTCTAGTCCAATCGTCGAGTAATATTTGGGCTTCCAATAAGTCGGGAGATAAATTTGATCGTTGTTCATCTAATATGTTACCGCCGACACTGAACATCTACTTTAAAGTAATAGTTGACACAAGACAAGCTAAAATTTCTGTGGCGATCACGGAAAGGTTGGGAAAACTTTGAGCCTTCTGTAACCACCACTTTAAGATATCAAAATTTTCACTATCTGCTTCATTAAAATCAAAAGAAGTCATAAAATAATTCTCAAGTTTCTGTATGGAACTTGAGGATCCTCATGGACATTTCAACCTTTCTTTTAATAAAAGTTGCGTTTTTGTAAGTTTTAAATTACTACTGGTAGTTTGTTGTATTTCAGAAATATTATTTTGTGTTCCATATGTTGCATAATAATAATTATAAATATCATATAAATAAATTATAATATTATATATAATATTAACTAGAGCAAGAGAAGAAGAATCTTTAATTGAAATTAAAACGTCATAATATACAGTTAACATTTCTTGTAAAATTTTTAATTTAAATATATGATCTAAAGCAAATACAATTAAATAAATTTCAAGAAAAATGAACATAATAATTCTTTATATTGAAATGAATCTTGTAATAATTGGTATGTTGAATTCTAACGTATTGGTACATCACGTGGAAATTTTTTAGGTCTTATTTTATTGGTTTTACAAAACTTACCTCATTGTTTTATTATAGATAGATGCGACCATAAATAAGAAATTATAATTCTAATTGGTTTAATATAATTTTCTAAAATTGTTAATCCATCTTGAACATATAAATTAAAATATGGCATACACAATGAATATGAAAAAATAAACCACCAATAATAGGTTGACAAACAAATTTTAGATCATCTATACAAGTATTATTGGAACTAGTATTGTCTAATGATATTGAAAATATTTTATGAGTTAATCTATATTGTTCTAAAATTAAATATAATAATTGTGTGATGTTATGAGCATTATATGATTCATCCAAAACTCTATAAGCTAACAATCTTTTTTGGAGGTTTCAAGAGTTATCGATCCATTGGCAAGTCACACCCATATACAAATGTGTTTGCCAATGATCACTCCAAATATCATAATATAAAAAAAAATTATTATCTAATTTAATAAATTAATTAATTAAATTTTTTCCTTGTTTTACTAATTTTTTAATTATATAAGTAAGTGCATGGATTAAGAGATTCTTTACAAAAATCTTCAAATGTGCATGTAGATCCAAAACTAAAAGAAAGATGTTCTACGAAAATAAATTTAGCTAATGATTATCTTAATTTATTTTACGAATATAAAAATAAATCGGAATCAGTACTACCGCTAGTTGAATAAACTTTAGATAATTGTGTTTGAGAATGGTTGAGTCCATATTCTATCGGGTGCTTTATTTCTATATGTCATTTCAATGACCCATAGTCGCCACCGGCTTAGAATTTATAGGAAGCATTGTAGTGCATACATTTTGCATGCAATTCTCCGGATGAAAGAGTGACATTCCCAAAATGTTTAGTGAAAATAGAAGACTTTAGAGGAGGAATTGTAAGTACCCTGAGGTAGTTTTGTTGTGGTCAATCGAGTTAAGTTAAGTCCTATGTGTGTTTGATGTCTTGTCTCTAAGTGTATAGAAACTTTGGAGCACAAGAAGTTGAGCGAAAGACACAGCTAGTTAGAAGGACAATATAGGACAAAAGGCTCGGTGTATTCAAGGGATGAGGTACTGCAAAAGAGTACGCTGGCGAACGACAAGAAAGTGTGAGGCGTTTCCGAGGACGAGAAGCCAAAGCAGAAGCTTGCTCAATAAGAAGGCCGAAAAATGGGTTCGGGTGAGCCTTATTCCAGATGGTCGAAATCAGCCAAGCGAACAGAGGAGAAACATAACAGTCAACAAGGATTTGACTGTCTAGGTGCCTAGACCAAGTCCAAGCGCTCAGATCATCTAGGTACTCAGACTAGTCCGAGCACTCGGACCGCCCTGGGCAACCCAAGGTGCCTCCACGTCGTGCCCTATCGAAGGTGGTTCGGGTGCCTTGAGATATTCCAAGCACCTGGACCAAATAAGTTGTATCTAACGCTAGCCGTTGCGAGTCGTTGCGATGTGGATAAAGTTTTATCCATGCCCAGCTGCCCAGAGCCCTTCCAGGCATCCGGAGTTGCCACATCAGCAAACGGTCAGATTCAACCAGTAGAATATAAATAGAGCCAGCAGACTATAAATAGAGCTCTGGTCTAAGTAGTTTAATACAACACTTTCTGTACTTCGAATTACATTTCTATTTTCAAGTTCTATGCTTCCAACGCTTGTAAGAAGCTTCTTCGCCTACGATGAAAGGAGAATTTGATTAGTGCTTTCAACGTCTTATATTAACAACCTCCTCGGTTGTAACCAAGTAAAAATTTGGTAGCCTCTTTTAATTTATGCATTTTAGTTTATTTTAATAATGTAGTTGTCTTAATCAAGTTGTAAGTTTCAAGAGAGGTATTTGTTGTTTTATTGTGCAGGGTAATTCACCCCCTCTTACCGGTCGTACGAGTCCTACAGGAATTTCTTGAACCTTAGAAGTAATTGCATCGGTACTTCCTTGTATTTCGGGTGTCAAATTCCGAAGGTGCTCGGTCTCATCATCGGTGGATTGAATGTTGGGGTCCTTGCGTAGATTCACTATTTCCTTTCATTTCTGAGCTCGAGATGATGCACCTCCATGACCTCCTTCCATTGTAATTGAAAATTCGAATTGAAAGTGCATAGAAATGGAGATGAAAACATATAGAGAATGTGAAATTGAGATTAAGAGTAGAGAAGATGTGTGTGAAAATGATGAAATGAACTCTCTATTTATAGAGTTTAGATAGTAATGGATACTAAATCATAGTCATTGATAAAAAAAATGGTCAAGGATCTTAACCATTGAAAAAATACCTTAAAAAAACCCACCCTCTCCTCAATGGCTAGGAACCTCCGGTTAATAGCTAAGAACCACCGGTTCCAACAAGCAAAACAATAATATTTTGGAGGGTGAACCGGTGAGCCAAACCGGTAGTTAACCGACGGTCCATCAATTTTTGACCTTTGGAACCAGAACTGGTCCGACATCCTGCCGAGCCAATTCTTGTTCAGCTCAGTGAATTGGGTTAATAGGCAACCGACCCATTGACCTAATTACAGGCCCAAGCCAAGGTTGGGTCTATATATAGGTGAATTATAATATTGAGGAGTGTGAAAAGAAAACTATCTTTCAAAAATTAGCTAAGTTGTGGTATGATAGAAAATACAAACTACAAATACATGTACAAGAAGCTGATGTTGGTAAAGTGGCTTCACAAAATCTTAATATTTTGAAGCTTGAATTTATAGACCAAGAGTGGTGGGAATTATTTGTAAAGAGGACACTATTACCTGAATTTCAAGTAAGTATTAATTACTAATACTAGTCACTTAATGAATTTTGTTGTATTAGAAATATTTGGTGGATTCAAATTGAATATGTTAAATATCTTTTTCTTATCTGGAAAAGAGTAAAAAATTCAAAAAGAATCAGGGTAAATCAAGACAACATTCACACGATAAGCCAAAGAGGTTATGCTCATTTGGCTAACATGATGGTAAGTATTATTTTTAAAATGTTATGTAAAGTTATGTGAATATACTTAACATTATTATTTATTCATAACTATTTTTATAAAATACAATATATTTATGAAAAAGCAAGTCCTGATACACAAATTTGGATTGAAGGTCACATAAAGAAAAATGGGTAACCTATTAGTCAAGTTGTTGCCGAGAAAATAGTAATAAAGTTATCTCTTGTTATTGTATCTAAAAGTTTTCATACAAATGTCAATATCAACTTAATTTATTTTTTTTTACAAAGTTTGTATCTTGTTATTTGCATAAAGAAATGGAAGAATGTCCACCCGAATATCTAAACACAACTAACATTGCTGATGATGCAATTAGCCTTGTATTTGGCAAGGAATCTCGAGGAAGAGTGCGAGGAATGAGATTTGGAGTTACACCATCAAAAATTGGAATGTCTGGGCAACAAAATGGAGTCATTAAACATCTTGAAAATGTGATGTATAATCTTCAACAAGAAATGCAAGAAATAAGGAGCATGTTTTTACAAAATCAGAGGCAACAAAATGAACAAGAATAAGTTAGTAATTAAACAACATGCATTTACTCTTAATTATTATGATTTTTTTATATTCATGTTAGTGTAATTATATTATGATGATATTACTTACACAATTTGTTGTAAGATTAGGTTGCTAGTGGTGGCATTGGTAGCGGTATTGGTAATTATGTTCATGGCGTTATTGATGTCAATGTTTGTAATGTTAGCCAACAACAAGCAGGAACTCAAGTAACTAACTTACTTGCTTAGCTATAAATACATGTGTAATCTATTGATACTCAAATTTTGTGATAGTAGAGTAAATGCATGTTGTTGTAACAAGTTATGTGATAGTAGAGTTCATACATGTTGTAAATGCATGTGATAGTAGATATGTTTTATTGTTTTTGTTTTCTTCTTATTCTTGTAACAAGTTTGATAGGTAGTAGAATTAGGACCAATTTGGCATTGACATTAACTCTTATAATTTCAGAGTTAACTAAGGTTGTGTTCATGGACCAAAATAATTAATGCGTGATGGATTGGTAGAAGAGAACTGAAAAATAAAGTGAGAACAAGCAGTCAACAACTAAAAATTCAGTTGCTTGAAAGTATATGTGCATCTTGTGACTTGTGTTGGTGCAATTCCCCTGGTCAAGGTTTACCAAGTTGACTAAGGTTGAATTGGCTCAAGCTTGAGTCGTAATGTGTGAGTTTCAATGTTTGACAATATATGAAGATTGTTTTGATAATGTATTGAGATTGTAGGAGCAATCGTCCATTTGAAGAGATTGGTCAAGGTTGACCAGCTTAATGTGAAGAAGAGTCAAGTAGGTCAAGGTTGACCTAATACTTGACTGGGAAGTCCTAATTAGAGGTTAGGCAAGGGAAGTCCAACGGGAAGGTTGGAAGAAGATGAAAATCCAAGTGGGTCGGTATTTGATCGGACACTTTGTGGGAAAGTCTTGGTGAGTGAAGTCAGGTAGAAGGAAAATCCTAGTGAGTGAAACTAGGTGATGGGAAAGTCTTGGTGAGTGAAGTCAAGCAATTTGAAAGTCCTAGTTTATGAAGTTAGGCAGATGGAAAATCCTGGTGAGTGAAGCCAGGTAAAAGACCTAGTGAGTTAAGCTAGACAGATGGAAATCTTGGTGAGTAAAGATAAGTGAAAACTCTAGTGAGTGAAGCTAGGCAAATGGAAATCCTGGTGAGTGAAGTCAGGTGAAAAGACTTAGTGAGTGAAACTAGGCAAATGGGAATCCTGATAAGTGAAGTCAGGTGAAAGACCTAGTGAGTAAAGCTAAGCAGATTGAAATCCTAATGAGTGAAGCCAGGTGAACGCCCTCGTGAGTGAAACTAGACGGTGAGGAAGTCCTGGTGAGTGAAGCTAGGCGCGTGAAAATCCAGGTGGGTCTAGGGTGACCGGGCACTTGGTGTTTGAAAGTCTAAGTGGGTCATAAAGGATTGGACACTTGGCATGAGACGATAAGTCCAAGTGGGTCAAGGTTGACCGAAAACTTAGTACGAGGAGAAAAGTCCAAGTGGGTCAAAGGATTGACCGGGCACTTGGTGACAAAGTCTCACCAGGTCAAGGTTGACCATATGCTAGGTACAGGCGAGTCCCAACAGGTCACAGTAAACTGAATGTTGGGTATGGAAATCTTAGACTTGAGTTAGTCAAGTTAGGGTTGATCAATCAATCAGTCGATCGATTGAACCAGAGCCCAATTGATCGGCCGATCGATTTGAGGTCATTCGTGCAGGAGAGCAATGTGCTCCCAATCGATCAGCCAATCGATTGGGCCATTCCAATTGATTGACTGATCGATTAGGGCTCGGGTTCTTACAGTGACAAGAGGAAAAGCAAGAATCGATTGGTCAATCGATTCTGGAGCTTTCTGTGAAAGCACAGAAAGCCTCTGGATCGATCAGCTAATCGATCCAGCTACACCCAATCGATTAGTTAATCGATTGGGATATAACCATTGGTAGGATGAAAGTTTTGGATGGCTGGGATCATTGGGATTTGGCGTGGCAATCGATTGAGAGGAGACCCAATCGATTGGGAGCCCTAGATCATGGAATATAAAGACGACAATGAGTTTAAATGAAGCAGCGCTTACAACAACTTTCCTCTTTGATTCTCACCGCCGGTTCTTGAAGGTTCTTGGAGCCAAGTGCTGCTACATTTTCAAATATCAAGAGGCATTTCCAAACAAGAAGAGAGCATCATTGTTGTAAATCTTGTAAGGTTTTTATTATATTTCTTCTTGTGTGTATTGAGAGTCTTGTACGAGGTTTCTCCACCTCCGGGTGTTCCGAGAAGGAGTTATTTTTGTTGGGTCACTTCTGGAGCTAGGGGGTTGAATAGCTTGTCTCTGTTCACTTGCTTCATAAATGCTAGTTTGCAACGGATTAAACTCGAAGCAAACTCTCCAATACTAATACGTAGATTTACTTGGTAGCTACATCAAGAAGAGGTGACTAATCCAAGGATCCACACACGAGCACTCTTCACTAAGAAAGAAAGTCCTTCTTGGATACAACCAGAGGTGGAGAAACCTCATACAGTACTCACACAACAAGATACAACTCGAAGCAAGAAGTAAATACAGAAATCTAAAAGAAAACCTCATCTTGCTTGATCTTGTGTAGCTTGAGGATGCCTCTTGACTATTCGAAGTGCAGCAACACTTGTCCCCAAGATGCTTCAAAAACTGGCAGAAGAAATCGTGAGCTCGATGGAGAATATCGGGAGAAGTCTTCTGAGAAGCAAGCTCGCCAATGACTTTATACTCTGTGCTCCTAGGGCTCCCAATCGATTGAGCCTGCTCCTAATTGATTGTCACATTAAATCAGTGTAATTTCAGTCGTCTAAAGCTCGCTACCTATGCAACGGTCATATCCTAATCAATCGGATGATCGATTGGGGAAGCTTGAATCAATCGATTCAGAGGGCCCCTGTGCTCTTCGCTGGAAATACCCAAAATTGATTGACCGATCGATTCAGGCTTCCTCACAACCTCACGAGAAATCCAACCCCAATCGATCGGCTGATGGATTGGTTGTGCCCAATCAATCAGTTGATCGATTGGGAACCTATCTATGCTCCCAAGAATGTCTCCCAATCGATCGGCCGATCGATTGGGCCCCTTTTTCTCTCAGCACTCTCCCAATTGATTGACTGATCGATTAGGCTCTGGTTCAATTGATCTCCTAATAAAATTGACCAACCCTAACTTGCCTAAATCAAGTCTAGGGTTCCCAAACCCAACATCCAGTTAACGTTGACATGTTGGGATTTCGTCACCAAGTGTCCGGTCAATTCTTTGACCCACTTGGACTTTTCTCCGTGCCAAGTGTCCGGTCCTCTTGGACCCACCTGAATTTTCACGTGCCTAGATTCATTCACCAGGACTTCCTTACTGTCTAGCTTCACTCACTAGAGCTTTTACCTGACTTCACTCACCAGGATTTCCATCTGCCTAGCTTCACTCACTAGGGCTTTCACCTGGCTTTACTCACTAGGATTTTCCATCTACCTAGCTTCACTCACTAGGTCTTTCACCTAGCTTCACTCACCAGGATTTTCCATCTGCTTAGTTTCACTCACTAGGTCTTTTCCACCAAGTGTCCGGTCAAGACTGACCCATTTGGATTTGCATCTTTTGCCAACCTTCCTGTTGGACTTCCCAGTCATGTATTCAGTCAACCTTGACCTACTTGACTTTTCTTCAAATTAAACTGGTCAACCTTGACCTATCTCCCTAAACAGATGATTACTCCTGTAATCTCCATACATTTAAAAAATAATCTTCATATATTGTCAAACATCGAAACTCACACATTACGACTCGAGCTTGAGCCAGTTCAAACTTAGTCAACCTTGACATAGAGAAATTGCACCAATAATTTTCATAGTGGAGAGTGTCATCGTATGAATCCTTGGATTAGACACCTCTTCTTGAGGTAGATACCAAGTAAACCCTTTGTGTTAGTATTGGAGATTTTACTTCGAGTTATTCCATTACAAATCAATAACACTGAACCAAGTGAACAAGCACGATGAGCTATTCACCCCCTCTAACTCCGATGTACCAACAAGTTGTATCAGAATGAGGCCGCTCTTTACTAGACTCATCATTGAAAGGGCAACGAGCTAGAGAAAGAAGAAGTTGAAGCCCAAATTTTATTAAGTCAAAGACTTCATCAAATGCTCAACTTCAAGATGGAATTTTGAGATAGACTCGAATTTTACACAAGGGTGCTTCCACCATTCACAATGACAAACTTCGATTCTTGGAAATTAAGAATTGAAAACTTTTTCATGATGGAGATAGAGCAATGGTTTACTCTAATGGAAGGTTTGAAGCTCCAAACGATAGCAAAGGTAAAATCATCAAGAAGAACAAATGGAGCAATGAGCAAGTTCAAAGATGTGAGGCCAATGACAAAGTGACCAAGCTATTGATCAATTTATTGCCTAGCGATATTTGAGCAAGATAGGGGAATACAAAGATGCCAAGGAGCTTTAGGGAAAGTTGGCTAAGATCCATGAAGAACCCTCTACTACACCAAGTTAAGAAAATCCAAAGAGGACAACTCATTGGATCAACAAAAAGAGGACTCCGGGGTTGAGAGGTGCTCAACAACGGAAGAAGAAGAAGTACAAGAAGTTTCATCCTCAAAGAAGTGCAATGAAAAAGGCAAAGAGGGAGCATACTCTTTGTTTCATGTACAAGATGTTAGGACCTTGACACTGCTAGAGGGGGGGTGAATAGCGTCTCACCCAAAATGTCACTTCCTATAATATTAGTGCACAGCGGAATACAAAAACAAACTAACAAATACGAAAGTTAACCGAAAACAAGAAGGAAGAAGACAACAAACCAAAACAAACTGTAACACAAGGTGTTTACGTGGTTCAGAGATTAGGGCTCCTACTCCACGGCTGTCCGTAAGGTGGACGATCCCGATCCGTCGGTGGATGACTCCCCGAAAAACTCCGGCTAGCTCAATCTCCTTGTGGGTGGAGAAACCTCACCAAAATCTTGATCACGTACACACAGATCACACACAAGAGCTTGGAAGACTACTAATAGGGGTTAACCACCTCTATTTCGTTAGTCATAACCATGCTCCCAAGCTTTGGTTTTATAGCCCGTGGGTTGGAAACTCTGCCTACCAATTGACTGCCAAAATCAATAGTCGACTGCCCTCTATGGAAATTCGACCGTTACATCCCAACGGCTCGATATCAGTCGACTGCCAAAACTGGCAGTCAACTGATCCACACTGACCGAGAGAACAGAAGCATTCTGTTCGCTCCCAGTCGACTGCACCAGTCGACTGCTACAGTAACGCTATAGTACTGCTGTAGTGACGCTACAGTACTGCTATAGTAACACTA
>JBBMJZ010000081.1:7518853-7540690 GCA_037833815.1 Zingiber zerumbet | reverse complement strand
TCAGTGGGCTATAAATAGAGCCCTGGTTTTCTTCTCTTCGAATAACACACTTTGTATTTCAAGTATTCTTTCCGTCTTTCATTTTCAAGTGTCATTTTCGTATACAAAGCTTCTCCGGCTCTGACATTTTGTTTGAGAAGGAGATTTTTCTACTGAGCCAACTTTTCTTAGAATAGCAATCCTCTGATTGCAAACTAAGTAAAAATTTATGTCTCGTACCTTTCTTTAATTCCTTTATATTTTGTTTAAGTGTGTAATTGATAAAGTCTGATTGTTTGAGAAAGGTGTTTGTTGTTTTATATTGTGTAGGGCAATTTACCCTCTTCTTTCCGGTCGCAAGGGACCAACAATTGGTATTAGAGCCCGCTTCAAAAGGACTAACCGCTGAACGAAGCACAAAAGACGATGGCCGAAATAAGCATTCACCCACCGAAGTTCGAAGGAGACTTTGTACAATGGAAGAAGAAGATGGAGGCTTATTTCAAAACTGATTTTGATATATTTCTTATCTTAAAAATGATTTTGCATCACCTACCGACGGCAACGGTGAGTTAAAGAAAGAAGAAAGCTGGACAAAGAAGGAACACGCTGAGTTTTTGGCCAATGAGAAAGCAGAATTCCATCTGCTAAGTGTGTTGCCACCACAAGAGGTAAATAGAATCAGACTCTATGAGTCTACAAAAGACCTTTGGGAAAAATTCCTGGAGCTTCACAAAAGATCTTCGAAGCCAAGCTTGCAAGAAGAGATCTTCTTCGGAATCAACTAACGAATTTGCAACTAAAAAGGTGAAACGGTTCCTCAATTGCACGCCAAGCTAAAGGAGCTGGTGACCGAACTCACAAATCTCGGAAAAAAGGTAACCAACCGAAATTCACTAAGGTATGCGCTTAGCGCTTTTCCTAGAGCACTTGAATGGTTAACTCTAGTAGATGCATATTACATCTCTAGAGATTTAGAGATAAGTAATTTAGAAGAATTGTTTTCCACTTTCAAAATTCATGAGTTTTGATGTGCAGATCTAAAGAAGGAGCTGAAGCAAAATATTGCATTAAAGGTGAAAATAGACAAACCAGGTATGGTTCTACCGAGATGAGCATCGAGAGAATCGAGAGCATCGATAAAGGAGGAGCAACGTCAGGAGGAAGTAGCACTAAGGGGGAGCTTCAGATAAAGGGATCGATGAGGTAAGTCAGGTACGGTTCTACCTCCAGACCAACTTTACAAGTTTATTAAAATATTGCCTAAAAATTCCTATCAGTTAGAAAACGACAATAAAAAATTATTAATGGAAAATAAAGAGCTAAAAGGAACTTTAGCAAAATTGTGTCGACTAGAAGATTTCGATAAAATAGAAAATGAAAAACTGAAAGAACAAATAGAAAATTTTGAGAATTCTACATGTTCAAATTTTACTACTTTTAGAAATTATTAAGGACTTAATTGACATTTTAGATATAATAAAGGCCAAATTAGAAAATTGTCACTAAAATATGTTCTGAAAATTTTTTTAATTATTCAAGTAGGTAGGAATCTATATTGGATTCCAAAATTATGCTTAGATTAAATTTTTATTAATTTGATTTAATATTGTTTTTACTTAGAATTGTCTAAATAAATTGTGTCGTATAATTTTTGGTTGAAATTAATTTGATCTTAATTTTTTCGAAAAATAAAAGTTCATTACTTATCTGTAGAAAAATTTTAAAATTTTTTTAACTATTGAATTTTTTTATGATTTTTTAAATAAAAATTATATTTTTTTATTTAAAAATATTTCATAAAGTTATTTTTGCAAATTTTATTTTTTCTTTGAAAATTTATCATGTTATCCAAGAAAATATTTTCAAATTATTTTTACCGTTATTGAATTTTATGTGAATTCTTTATAAGAATACTATTGTTTAATATTCAAAATTCTCAAAGGTTCAATTTTTGAAAATTTATTTTTTCTACAAAAAAAAATACTTGCTCTATTACATTCTCAGAAATTTTTTCAAGATTTTTTGAGCTTAGAAATTATTTTTAAGCATTTTTTTAAGAAATTACATATTGCTATAGAAAATAATTTATTACTGCTTAAATTATTTTCAATTTTTTTTTAAAATTTAATCATAACTTTGGATATATCTATTTAACTGTTATAAAATTTTTTTAAATTTTTGAACAATTAAAAATAAATTTAAAATTATTTTTTTCATAAAATGCTTTATAAATCTAAAAAGTTCATATTTTCAAAATTTAAGAGTTCATAATTTTTATTGTGATTCATATTTTCAAGATTTTCCCTCTTTTTAATGTGATAAAGGAGGAGAATTAAAGATTAAGTCTAGGGGGAGGGTGCATTTTTTAGATTAATTACAAATTATGTACTTGCTATTTTAATGTTATTTGTTTTTATTTACTCTAACTTAACTTGGGTTGCTCACATAAAAAAGGGAAAGATTGTAAGTATCCCGTGGTAGTTTTGATGTGATCATCTAAGTCAAGTTAGGTCTTGTTGTCTTATGATGCATTGTGTCTTATGATGCATTGTGTCTAAGTGTGCAAGAACTTAGGAGCACAGGAAGTCAAGCGAAAGACACAGCTAGCGAGAAAGACGACACAGGAGAGAGTCGACTGACTCGGTACGTCCGAAGGACGAGGTGCTGTGGAAGAGTACGCTAGTGGAGAAGGAAGCGCGTGATGTTTCCTAGGGACTAGAAATCAGAACGGAAGACTGCTTGAGAAGGCCGGAAAATGGGTTCGGGTGAGCCTTATTCCGGATGACTGAGATTAGCTAAACGAGCGAAGCCAGAGCGGAAGCCCAGACAGAAAGTCAACTTTGAGTTGACTCTGGTTCAGGCGCCCGAAGCTATTCCGAGCGTCCGAAGTTCAGGCACTCGGAGCTACTCTGGGCGCCTAGACCAGTTTGGTGCCATCCGGGGCACCTCGACTCGCTTAGAGCGCTCGAACTCGCTTCGGGCGCCCGAAGTGAGATAAAATTTTATCCCACACTTGTTGCGAAGCCGTTTGTGAAAAGATGAGATTTGCCACATTAGGGGAGTCCGGACCGTGCCACCTCAACAAATGGTCGTTTTCGACCAGTGGGCTATAAATAGAGTCTTAGTCTTCTCCTTTCGAATAACACACTTTGTACTTCAAGTATTTTTTGTCTTTCATTTCCGAGCGTCATTTTCGTGTACGAGGCTTCTTCGCCTCCGACGTTTTGTTCGAGAAGGAGATTTTTCTACTTCTCCGACTTTCCTTGGAATAACAATCCTTTGATTGCAAACCAAGTAAAAATTTATGTCTCGTACCTTTCTTTAATTCCTTTATATTTTGCTTAAGTGTGTAGTTGATAAAGCCTGATTATTTGAGAAAGGTGTTTGCTGTTTTATATTGTGTAGGGCAATTCACCTTCCTCTTGCCGACCACAAAAGACAAACAGATACCTGATGTGGTGAAAAATTTGTTGCGCATTGGACATCAGTGACGAAATATCTTCTCGCGACATGGCCGAACCCATGGATCAACACACGTCAGAGGGTGCCGAGAGTCATCTCGTCGAGACCCCTCCGATGCTTAAGTCATCGTAGGATCATGGAAGGAATAGAATAATAAAATGTAGAAGAGGAAAAACTAAGGTTAGGATTACACGCCATCCAACCCCTCTCTCATACCATTGACCACCTTTTATAGAGCATCCTACTTCAAGCCCTAACGGGTTATTGGATCTCGGGTTTATGGGTTGCGGGTTATGTTTGGGTCATGCCTAATTCTGATCAAGAGTGGGGCCACGTGTGTTGGTTTTGCCAAAGTGGAGCTTGTTATATAAGTTGAGCCTCTTGCGTTGTGGGAGAGTTATTATTCAGGGTATCAATACCCATTTTGGACATCTTGAAAATTGTCTCAATGTAAAGACAAGTGGCATATTCGTCTTTGAGATGATTAAATCCCACTACAATCTTGTTCATAGTGTGCAATGTGGCGGTAGCATAATTTAGTGCATTAGTTGGTTTGTTGTGCACATAAGAACCATGTACTCTTGTAGGAACTCAACCCACCTAGATAGCATGCTTAGCACTTAATTTCTTTTAAGACTGAATGAAACTCAACACTTTATGGTCCAAATGTAGGATAAACTCATGGGTTAATAGATAAAGGGCAATGCCTTTAGTATTGAATAATAACATAAAATTCTTTGTCATAGGTGGAATAACTTTGTCAGTTCTCATTGAGATTTTTGCTGAAGAATATAATTAGGTGACTTTCTTAACTTAATGGCTCGTATCGTGCAAAGTAAAAACTATTAAAATGTATCATTCCAATAAATTATAGAAACTCAATACTACATGGCACAGATAGCGTTTCTTTTTTATGTTTCGTCTCCTATCTCCTTCAATCTCCAATTCACTACTGGCATCATGCATCAGAATGTCGACACGGTAACGAAATAGTATTGTATCATTCAAAAACTGAATCTTCAACAAGATTAGAGATTTTGAACCTTGCTTATAATTACTCCTGATGTGTCATAAAAGACCTCAAATGGTTTGGAGAGGTTAGGATGTTTATGCACAGGAGTCTTAGTAATCCTTTTCTTGATTTCCCTAAAGGATGCTGAGGCATTTAGTCCATTGAAACTCCTCTCTTTTTAGGCAATTCATGACGATAGATAGTACTTAATTCCTTAATAAAGTGATGATAAAAGGTCGCAAAGCCATGAAAGCTTTGAGCATATTAAAGGGTATATAAATTGACCCATTCCTGAATTATCCTATTCTTTTCTGGATTTATTGAAATACCTTTTGGAGAAAGGATAAACCCAAGGAAGAGAACTCAGGGGTTGTAGGAAAGAGCACTTTTTCATATTGACAGATAATTTTTCTATCCCAACAGTCTCTAGAATGAGGTGAATGTGCTTTAGGTGGTCGACATATGTCACACTAAAGAATAAAATGTTATCAAAATAGACTACAAGGAATTTTCCAATGAAGACTCTTAGGACTTAGGCACGACTAACCACTCATTGTCTACCTTACATCTTGATGATAGCTTTCCATTCATCACTAATCATGATTCTAATTTGGTAATATATACTATGCAAGCCTATCTTGGAGAACCAATGAGTTCCCACCAACATGTCCAGCATGCCATCAAGTCTTGGCATGGAAACTTATAATTAATCGTGATCTTACTAATGGCACGACAATCTATACACATTCTCTAAGAATCATCTATTTTGCGGACCAATAAGGCAGGGACGATATACAGACTCATGTGTTCCATATTAAGATCTTTTTGTAAGAGTCCTTCGACTTGCCTATTCAATATAGCACACTCTAGAGAATCCGTATGATAATGTGTTGGAGAAGGCAACTACTAACAATCCCAGATTGAGTTTTAAGGGGATGCTATGTGGAAGCTTCAAACCAACTACAGGAGTTTGATCCTTTCAAGCAACACAAACAAATTATAAAAGAGATCAAATCAACTAAGACATTGATTCTCCTTGAATGAATTCCTGTATGACATAATCTAAATAGTATCGCATGAGACAACCCTTTACAACGTGGCTGTTTTCTCTGTTTGCCTTTCCTCTTAGTTCCTTGCTTACTGCAACTGTTTGTTAATATAATCTGCTTTATACTCTTTCAGAGTAGGTGTTGACTACCATGTACATGGTACTCCCTGTATATGGATTGACTGCTACATATGCTGTGAAAATTGTGCTGATTCCACCAGGGAATGCCAGTGCTTAATAAGGTCCAACGAAGGTGAAGCAAGTCTACCTGTGCTGTTTATTTTAGGGCTGATTCTCCTTGGGCTCTTCACTGTCATCGGCATATTTTATGGTGTTCTTGTGGCGACGATGGTTGCTCAAAGAATCTGGCAGCGCCATTATCATATCCTTGCCAAACGCGAGTTAACAAAAGTAAGTCCTCTTGCTATACAAATCTACAAGCAGCTCTCCCCATAATCTTTTAATGCAAGAATGGAAATGTTCAAATCTAATATTTTTCTTACATCAATCCAGTAGTACTTTTAATTTGTCTTATAATCTTGTCGTGCTCCTAATCTTCTCCAAGGCTAACTATATGGCATACGCAGTAAATTCTTGAAAACATTAATTCATATGATAACAGAGTCACTTATGTAATGACATGATATTCTTAGCCATGCTGCTTCATTTTCGTTTGTCTTTGAAATTTGTTTTCATGCACTTCATTACATCATGCTATCAAATCATTTTTCTTATGCAAAATCAACATTTTTTTTGCTACTTGTGGGGATGCTCATCAGGAATATGTAGTGGAGGATGCCAGTGATGGTGCTGACTGGCGCCCACCGCCTCCTCTTTCAGCTGAGCATGTTCAACAACTCAAGTCACTTGGTCTCCTCTAAGTGTTAAACTTCAGGGCCGAAAAGGGTTAGTGGTTGCACACTTTTCTGTAAACGTTTGAAAATAATAGATTGTGTTTACTGTAATTCCTTTTATCTAATTTCAGTCTGTTAAATTGTTTTACCAAACAGTCTAATTAGTTTAAGCCATTTTGTTTCAATCAAAATAGAGTTATTTACAAATTTAATTTGCTTTGTCCTCTTTTTAAATTTTCTTTTTTTTAATACCTTTTTTAAGCACCTAAGCCATTTTACAGCAACTTGATTTGAAAAATCAAGTTGAATTTGGATAATTGTTCTTAAATTCTCTTATCTACTTATCCAACATAAATCAAAATAAATTCATTCCTCTGTGCAAATAAATAAATAGTAAATAAAGAGAGAGAAAAGGAAAGAATGACTTTTGCATCCTCAAATGGAAACACAATGACTTTCTTCAATCCTGACTCAACAAGTATTTGGAGTGCAAAGGATGAAAAAAACAAGGGGCAAGGGTCTTCGCTAAAAAATTGTGTGGAGACCCATTAGAGTAGTAGGATTTAATTGATATAATTAAGATATTAAAATAGAAAATAAAAATAAACTAAATTCAAAATAAATAATATATATATATAGATTAAAATAAGTTTATCATCACAAATAAATAAGTTATAATTGATAAATAAGTATTTACATATATAAGATAATAAGAGCAACTAAATATTTTATGTGTCACATTGCAATCAATGAAATAAAAATTACAATAGAATATAAATATAATAATTCATAATCATAAATTCAAATTGCAGAAAACACATACCTTACTTACAATTAGTATCATACAGCAATATTAAAAATAAATAAACCAACTAATCTCAATTGAACAAATAGTTTATAAAAAATTTATTTCTTTTCTTTAAACTAGCATGGACCAACTAGGTAGTTGCTTGAGGTGCCTAGGTTGCTTGGACGGACTGCATGGACTACCTAGGGAGCTAAATGAACTAGGCAGCTTGTGATTCGGTTTGATCTAGCACAAATTTAGTTGTATAGTGTAGCTCGCAAAAAACTAAGTTGTGTCATGTGGGCTCCAAGCCTCCAACTTGACTCGTGTAGGTTACAGGGGCTTGATCTGTGCGCTGGGCTAGGCACGATTTGTCTGCTAGGCTGGGTCCATGTTGAGGGTTGGCTAGCGGTGTTCATTATTCGGATCAATCCATTAACCCATTCGATCCAAATAACATTCGAGTTAAATTAAATTTTGGTCGATTGAATGAACTCACCCGAAATATTAATTGGGTCAATGGTTGGGTTTTGGATATAGCTCCCATCCAAATAACCCACCCAAAACCCAAATAAGGAATTAATATATATTTTATAATTTTTTTAGTATAATCTTTGGAATCTTTGGAATGTGCAGGTTTTTTTTCTTATATTGAATGAAACTATTTTATGAAATTTGGAGTTTATTTATTTGTAAATGTAAATTATTTGTAGTTCATTTATTTGAAGAAGATTGAAAATTTGAATTAAAAAAAAAATTGGGTTAATTGGTACCCGAACCGAATAACCCGAATTAGTTTCGGGTAATTCGGTTTGGTTCTTAGTTGGATTTAGAAAAATTATAAAATCCGAATAACCCGAACCGAATAATCCAAATAGCCTGAACCAATCCAAATGAACACCCCTAGTTATGACAATGGTACTTGTAACCTTTAAAATTCAAGAAAAGACAAAAGTGCTCTTGATTTTAAATAAAAATAACTACTTTAGGTAATATTTTGGTCATCTTCTCATCCCTTGTTCTCTCAATTCACATCCCCTCATCCCTCATTCTCTCAACTCACATCCCCTATCCCTTATTCTTTTAACTCGCATTTTCTCAAAATCTCCAACTAATGTCTCTTTTTTATTATTATTTTATAATGTTTATAATAATATCTCTTCTTAATCCTCATAATTTCTCATGGAGCATCATTGACACCATGAGCATACCACTACCTTAACCATGCATCTCTTTGCATCGAGATAAAATTCAATTTTAAAATTTTATCAATGCATTAATTTTATTAAAAATATATTTTTCATCATATAAATAATATTTTTAGCTTTTCGATTAAAATATAGTGGAACATTGTAGTCGTTGTTCTAGTGTTGAACATGTTTGACCTCTTGAAAGAAAGATGTTGACTAGTCCAACCATAAGAACTAAAAATATAAATTGCAAAAAGAAAATACAAAGAAAATTTGTAGTTTGGCAATCACAAACCCACTTTCTCTACAAGATTGGGGGAAAACAATTCAACAAGTGTTTTTTAAAAAGTAAGTATTAATGAAGATAATTATTTTTTTGCTTTATACATAGTTAAATTATATCTACTTCCCATTACGGGTGCAATCGAACTAAGTCGAGCTGAATAATAAGAGGTTCGAGCTTGGCTTGGTTGGTTTTTCCCTAAGCTCGAGCTCAATTCAAGTTCGATTCGAGCTTTAATTCTTAAGCTCGAGCTCGGTTCGTAATGAAATTAAATATCACGAATGGCTCAAGCTCGGTTTGAAAATAGCTCATTTAAAAGTTAAACGAGCTTATTCGAGCTCGACTCGTTAACTTATCATTTTCATATCGTTAAACAAGCTCGAGTTCTAGCTCGTTAGGCACATAATCGACCTCGAGTTAACAATGTTGTTTTTTTTTATGTTATATATATATATATATATATATATAACAAATACGTTAGCATGTTAGTAAGTTCATGAACCAAATATTCTTAAGCTCGAGTTCGGCATCAATAATGTTTTCGAGCTCGTTAACTTAATATAAACTTGAATGAACTTTTTTTTCTAATCGAGACCCGAATAGCTCTCGAGCGACTTAGCTTAGTTACACCCCTACTTCCGGTCATACAGTCCAAGAGAGCCACCAAAATTAACCTGCCCAATCCTTTGCATTTCATTTTGGCAAAGTTTCTAAATCACTCAAGTATTTTGCTTTTTTTTCCCCCAAATCACATCATAGCTCCTAGTGAGCTTCCTAGTAGTTAATATGTATCATCAATTCCAATAGCTAAAAAGAGTTCAAAATGGCCATCAAGGAGATATGCTTACATAATTGAAAATTTTGATATAGTCAGTAGGTCACTAGGATCTTATACAATCTCCAACTTTGCATTTAGACATGCAGCCAAGGGCGTAGCCACATTGTGAGGAGGGGGGTGCGACTGCCCCTCTGGAATTTAAAAAAAGATTAATAGTATATATTTGAAAAGCCCTCGCCTCTACTTTGACAGATCGATTCACCACCGTTCGTCGCTGGAAAATTGAAATTGATTACATATTTGGAAAGCCTTTGACCTAAGCTATCCATTGGTCTCACTTTTACGAAGAAATATCGTGACTTGGAATGTTAAATATTAAAATTTTAAAATAAAATATATAATAATAAATGGATAAATTAAATGTAGAACACAAAGTGAGGACGCTAAATTAAAATTAGATCCGGTTAGAACTAAATCCAATGGGTAGGCTCAGAGATAATAATTACATTGGTTCAAATTGGGATTGATTTAGAGTTAATTTGGTCAAGTTATGACCAAACCAAATTTAAGATTTAAATGAGTTCAATTGGTTTAAAATGAATTATGGTATTTTTGAAGAAAAAAAAATTCTCTTTCATTTTTTTCTCCCTTTTCTCCCTACGCACACGGTAGCCTCTGCCGTGTAATACGTCATCGTCGATGTAGGAATGCTAAATATTATGAGAAGGCAATATCATAAATGATTTTTTGACTTTGAGTCATAGATAAGCTTTGGGGATCGACATATCGTTGTTTCAACTAAAACTTAGGATTAAGGTCGAAATTTTCAAATTTAAGTTCATTTTTGGCTCCTAAAACTCAAAATTTAGATTTTAGATTGTGAAAATCAGCATATACTAATGTTTGAAATTTTTGAAAATTGCCCCTCCTAGTTTAAAATCTTGGCTACGCCACTACTACCTATACGGTGTTCGATCAAGTAACAATGATACATTGAATCAAATTGTGAAGACTACTTTTCAACCAATTAATTTATAGAAGTGACTGAAGTTTCAGAGGCAACAATGTAAGCAACAAAGTAAATGAAGACTTGATAAGCAGAAAAATGCATGCTACAATGTCTTATGATTCTCTTCTTATGGTTTACTATCAATTCTGTACAGTGTATCCTTCAGTTTGTAGCTTAAAGCAACATTACTCTGGCTCAATGTTTCAAGGAATTTACATAATGCACCAATTATTATGTTTGTTATCCCAACAATATGTGTGGATGTATGTAGCTCAGTTTCTCTTCAAATTTTGATTGTTGTGTGTTGTTGGGCTACTAAATTTTGTATTTCCTACTTCCTTCCCTGCCTTGGGGGACCTATCCTTGTGCCTTTGCTTCACCTCATTCTTTGCTGATTCCTCCTCATTGGATGTAGTCTCGGCAGGTGCAATGTACACAAATGGTGCGATGGGCATGTCCTTGAGGTTTAGTAGAGGCTCCAAGGTCTCAACAACGGTGGACATGTGAGGCCTTGACTTAGGGTTCTGGCTCAGACACTGGTAGGCCATTGCAGCTACCTTTTGTGCACCTTGGATGGAGTACTGGCCATCAAGGCATGGGTCCATAAGTTGGTTCAGCCTCCTTGGGTCATTGAGAATAGGTCTTGCCCATTCCACTAGGTTCTGCTTCCGCATTGGCCGGTTCTTGTCGACTGACCGCTGACCAGTTAGTAGTTCGAGTAGTACAACTCCATAACCATACACATCGCTCTTTACTGTGAGGTGACCTGAAAAGTGTAAGATGCCGAAATTAAATTTCAAAAACAAAGTCATTAGTTTGAAAGATCACCCTTTAGATTAAGTTCTCTTTCCCCTAGCTTTAGAAAAATACCTAGCGGGTTCCAACTTCTTACATTTGGTAGTAACTTAGCCCTCTGTCACTCTTATCATCAGAAACTCTTGATGGGTTGTTCATTCATCATATTCATGTGGGTGTGGGGTATTGTTGATTTGGCTAAACATCATTCTTGTTCCTCGTGTTCCCTCCCTCTCCTTTTTTTTTTTCCCTTATCCCTTCAATGTTTACATATATTTTCGGTGACTACTACCTAAAACAGCCAATACCTTATTCATTAGACAAATTTTCGTGGTCATCTACGGTTGATTTGGCTAAAACTAAAGATATCAAGCCCATGTTTTAATAATAGAAGCTGTTGAGTCCTCAACTTCAAGGAGAGAGGTTCAGAGTTAATGCTTTGATGCTTTTAGCTTATTTTTTTCTATAGGACAAGGGTGGAAGATGTTCAAGGAGCTAGAATAAGGGAGTAAAACTGTCTATATCAGATGTTTTCCTTCATCAAATCAGCAACGAGTGTTTGTTTATATAATAGAGCAATGGAGGGAAAAATATTCCTGCATATGAGCTAGTTTATTATCTAAAAATGAAAATGGTCCAAAGATTGAACTCCTAGCTTTTGTTAATTCTAAATTGGACGTAACAAACATGCCATTATTTGTATTCAGGGAAAAAGGGAATGACAAAACAGACTAATTACCTGTGAGGATGTACTCTGGTGCAGCATATCCTTGGGTGCCCATGACCCTTGTTGAGACATGAGTCTCATCTCCTTCAGGACCATCCTTAGCCAGACCAAAATCGGAGAGCATTGCTTTGTAATCCTAAGAAATCATAGTTACATCTGTGAACTACTGGAAGACATCAAATCATCACTTCCAACAAGCAAGATTACTGCTATCACTGAACTGAAACTAAATACAGTGATCAAAACTTCAAAAATTTGAAATGCATTACTGCTTTATTCCTTAACTCTTCGTTATCTAAGTTAGTGTATATGCTCTTCATTCACTAGCTCATTTATTAGGTGAATATTAACAGTGTCAGATAGTGAAAATTGCTTATGTTTTTTTTTTAATTATATTGCCTAGATACATTTTGTGTTTTCACATCTTCAAAAATACAACTAATAAGAGTCTTATCAAGGATCATTCTATCATCAAATGATGGCTGCTTGTAGTGCTATTAAACCGATCGAGAGAAAGTAAAGTATTGGTGCCTGGTATTTTGAATGCCCAAGTTGGTGTCCATCACTCTCACAAGAACAGTTAGTCCAATCTGAAGTCAGACTATCATATCAGGCTGCAAATTTGGAAGATGCATGCGAACTACAGTAGCAGGCACTTCCTAGAAAGGTAGCCCTGATATGTTTCACTCAAAATGTCTAGCTTTATGATTACAAGAACTTACCGAGTCCAACAAGATGTTTGAAGCTTTGAAATCCCGATATATTACAGGTTTCTCGAGGTCATGGAGAAAGGCCAAACCTTTTGCAGCTCCAATTGCAATCTGTAGTCTTGTTGACCAAGGTAAAGAACCACAGTACCCTGCAAAAGAGAGTCAAAGATTAATGGTATCAACTAAATAACGATTTAATCTTTAGTCAAAAGTTTCATTTGCTGTTTTTTCAACTAGTTCAGGTAAACTTGCATTTTAGCAACTAGTCTAGTTCTTCATGATGACAATGATGGCCAAGGCAAGTTTCTAAGGACTTGTATGGCATCTTAACTTTATTTAACTTGTTATTTGAAGAGAAGGTGAGTAGGTGAGTTAGGAAGAATAGGACTTTATAGTTGTGGTAGAGCAAACTTCTAAGAAAAGGAAGAAAAGACAAGGATGAGAAGAGTAAAAGAGACAAAGAAAAGTCAATTTGAATGAGCTCAGGAAGAAGATATTTTGGCTTGTGAAAAGGAAAAGCCAAAGGCTGTGATTCACCAAAGCGATACGGCAACAACACCTCAATTATTGACGAAATGGACTCTCGCTTCATTTAATGCATTGTTATTATGTTCTGAAATTTCATAAAGGAGAAAGGGCAAAAATCAAAAGGGTATGCGATTGGTATTGTCAAAATATTGCATTGTGATCGCTATGGGTCTGCTATAAGTTGTAGCGACTATGAACTGCTACAATACGTAGTAATCAATTTTGGGTGAAATTATTCTAATTTATTAAAATTATTATCCATAAAGTATTTTTATATCAAAATATTCTCATCTATTCAACTCAAATCAATTATGATTTATAGAATATTATAGTAGTTATCAATATTAACTGTTACAACATGGGGTACAAGTGTTAGTCAATAGTCTGTTGTAGTTATTTTGAATCCTAACTATTACAAAAAGTACACAGGTGGGCTGGTTTTTATACATATGGATCGGTAGGGTAAAGAGGGGTAATTTCATGTATCAAAAAATAGAGAGAATTTTAATAAAATAAAAAGGAAGTCCTTTGTCCTTTTGATATTTTCCCTCTGAGAAAAAACAAAATACTCTTATCTAGCATATTATAGCAGTTACTCGTAGTGGCAAGAGAGTTGTAGTAATTATAAATCTATAACATGTGTTTAAGTGTTGGTCATTAGTAGATTGTATTAGCTGTGAATCGTAGCTACTATAATAAATACATAGGTGGGTCAATTTTCATACGGATGGACCGGTCGGTAAAGAGGGATACTTAATATATATATATATATATATATATATATATATATAAAAAGGTGTGAAGTGCCCTATGACCTTTTGCCCTTTTGATTTTTGCCCCAGGAGAAAAAACAAAAGAGGGAGAATGCATACTTTTGAAAAGAAGTTTCTCTAAGCTTCCTCGGGTCATGAACTCATACACCAGCAACCTTTGTTCATCTTCACAGCAGTATCCAATTAGTTTCACAAGGTTTGGGTGCTTTAGTTGCCCAAGGAAGATGACTTCAGTCTGTACATCAAAACAATTCCAAATAAATTAAATGATAAAATTACAAAACTCAGGTACAAGACATTTTATCGAACACCTTGGTGAAGGATTTGACTCACCAGCCATTCCTTGTGCCCCTGCTTTCCCTCCAAGTCGAGTTGCTTCACGGCGACGGTCCTCGCTGCCACGCCTGGCTTGATCTTCTCGTCGACGAAGCCCTTGTAGACAGGGCCGAAGCCACCCTTACCGAGGAAGTTGCTCTGCGCAAACCCCTGCGTCGCCGCGTGTAGCTCCGCCAGCTTGAAGATGTAGAGGTTGGAGCCTACGAGCGACAGTGAGATGTCCTCCGGCGTCAGCATCCCACCGGTGGAGTTGCTTAAGTCGGAGAACGACATCCGCTGGAACGATATTTGCTTTGCAATTGGCAGCTTCCCGTGCCCTCGCTGATGCCGGTGGCCACCATAGCATCCCGGCACCAGCGAGCTCCACGAAAACTTTCCCATCGATCACTCCTACTTTGCCGTCGTAATTCATAAACGCTCAGAACTAGGGAATCAAAATGGTGGGTTCGGAAGCGTCCATTTTCATGATGAGCAGACAATGGAGATCTGAAATTTGGAACAGATGGAGGGGAAGAATGGAGATATCTCAACTACTCTGCAGAATTCATGGCGCTATTTTCTTCGCGCGTTTGAGAAAAGTAGTTGTTTGACTCTGACCTCTGAATTTTTTGTGTACAAGAAAAATAAAACAGGAGAATTTTGGACTATTTTTCCTTTTTCTTTTTATTGATTTTTCTTTCTTAAAGTAAAACAAAAAAAAATTGAAATACATATATTTTTGATTGGGCTTGATTAGTGGTGCAAGATAATAGCGGAAGAATAATTGATTTGTGTTTAAAATTATTAAATTCGAGTAAAACTCAATTTATAATATTTTATTTGAATATTCACAAATTGAATTCTATTTATTTTTTTCCATAATTTTAATATAAATATACTCAAAATTAAGATTCCAATCCTTGGGACAATCCAGCTCGAGCTCGAATTTCCCATTAGACTTAAAAGGTGGAGTTTGACTTCATTTTGGGCAGTCAATTTACTCTTTAAAGTTTTCATTTAAAATAATTAGTGATGTTGATGAAATCTATAGCCAATAAGTTGGATGCCGAGGTGATTGTTGAGTGCCCGGGTAGGTAGGACGTCGAGGTGGGGATTGCATTGATCATGCATGCACAAGGATACACGTCACTCGGAGTTATTTTAGAAAATTAATATTTAAGGTATTAATTAATGTGTGATGGAAGTAGAAATTATGAAAATGAGAGATGCCTGCTCCCGATGATGTTATAGCCACAAAGTATCTCCTTACCTAAGAATTGAGTATCTCCTTAGCCACATAGTATCTCCTTACAAAGACTTAATATCTCCTTACACAATGATATTATATTAATGTATTAATATATAATTTGTTTAATGAACGATTGATCTAAAAAAATTAAATTAATTGACCTTTTATTATGAGTATATTTTAGTTTGTCCTAGTAATTTATAACAAATTTTCATAAGATTAAATTAATCGTGGAGGATTAGTCGACTTAAGAAAATGAGAGATGCCAAATTTTGAAATGATGGACTTAATGCAGAGTTTGTGAGCATGCTACTACCATAACTCACATTGATGGTGGATAATCTTTATTACGCAAAAATAAAAAATGCACCTCTAATTATTATTTTCATTAAAGGATATTTTTAAAGTCAAACTCATCTAAAAAATATTCTTATTTCATCACTATTATCTACTTTTTAATAATTTCTCTTTAGTTCAACTTAATCTAAATTATTTGACATGAAATACTTTTATGCTATTTTATGATTCAATATTTCTATCTCGTTCATTATTGTTCTTTTTATTGTTTTTTAGATATCTGTTTTTTCCCTATCTATTCTTTATATATTTTTTTTGAATGAATTACGTCTATTTTTACATTTAAGATTTACATATACAATATATCAAATAAGTGCGGACCTTTCTCTGACCTGCACGCCTGACTGTCGTGCATAATTTTTTTTTTTTTTTGATTATTATTATTATTATTTAGTTTATGGGTAGGTTATTTAGAGTTTTACTTTTTAAGTTTTAAGAATTGAGTTATAGTATATATAAAAAAAATAAATTGAAAAAAAATTAGATGAATATATGGCATAAGCTCCTTATGATATCATTTCTTAAGAATTTTTCTAAGTATTCAGATATTTAGATGAGATTAAAAAAAAAGATAAATTTAATTGTAAATTTTTAAAACAAATATTAGGTTGGGTCATATATATATATATATATATATATATATATATATATATATATCAATATCAAAGATGGACTAAACTTCAACTTAAACCATAAAATTTATTATAAATGTCAACTATTTGAACAACTTAATTAGTAATTCAATTTTTCTTAAAGTAATAACAAATATGTCTACCCTTTCACTTACATTTGTCCCACAACTATTTTGTGATTAAAGGGATACCTAAAATAATTTTCCTTTGCCATTGCCTTAGCCACCCTTCCATAGTTACTATAACTAGTTTTCATTGGCTCCAAGTTTTGGTGTAATGGTTAGACATTTTAGTAGTTAACCAGGTATCTATACTTTGAATCCCAATTATGATGTATTGCAAGATATTTTTTTCCAATGGAATGACAAACCTAGGAAGTTGACTATTCTAGACGAATAATCACGAGCACTTCCTGATTTACTTAGTGGGCAAAATGTGGCCGGTGACTGTCCATTCCAAAATTAATTAGTTTGCGAGAGCCTTGCTCCTATGGGTGTGATGCAGTGACAAAGTACTTAGGAGAACTAATAAAAGGATTAAAATTTAAATTTCAATAGGGATGAATATTCTGGAAGTTAGCATCTAAATGTGTATAAATTATGCTCTAAAATTATTCGGTAGGTAAATTAAAAGAGAAGGTTATATACCTCCCTGATTAATCGGGTGAAACTTGAATACTTAGACGATGAATATATATATTCCTTGTTGTAGGTGGAGCTAATTTTAACAACTCTTCCTCTTTTTTCCGTCCTTAAATCAAGTACCAGTAAGCTAAACGCAATGGTTTACATCAGTGGTTAGGTGCCGAAATGAAACCACAAATCATGATGACAAAAATTGACTCTTCTTATCACAATTTTGCTCATTCCACTTTCCACTTCATGTTTATATAAAACCAACTTCAATGAATATATATTTTGGAGGCTCGTTTTTGCACGTTTAAAAGATTTCTTCTGTTTATTTTTTAGGTAGATGAAATTTTCTTTAGTTTCTCTATCGAATGAATAATTTCAAAGTACAATTTATGCTAAATTATTCATCCCATTTAGAATTTAAACGGTGTTTTTTTATTATTTCTTTAAGTATTTTATCACTAAATCATAGTTCTTTTATTGTTCTACCGCGCCACCGGAGTTATAGTGCTGCAATAGGACATCCAGATTATTACCTAGGCACTCATAGTTTAAACCTCAACTATGTCGTATTTGTAGGAATTTTTTTTCCAAATGAAGAGCGCAATCAAAGGATGTTAACTTCTAGACTTACCACCACATGCGCTTCCTGATTTATCATTTTTTTATTATCCTAATAGATAAAATTGTAACAAAATTTATACACTCAGAAAGCTGACCTTTATTCATCTCATTTGAAATTCAAACCCTAAGTAATATTTTATCATTGTATTGCCCGCGAGGGCTTTTGCTTACTTTTATAGATATATTTTCAGATATATATATAGATTGTCAACATGGACAAGCTCATTAGTTTGAATCTTTTTCAATGAATAGAATTCTAAGAGTTTTGCTGTTTAAAAATTCAAGATGCCTTGTATCGTTCTTGTTCATACATCATCAGGAGGAAAAAACCTCATATTTATCTTTTAAGAAAAAGTAAAAAAAATTAAGAAACTTTTCTAGCATTCTATTTTAGTCAAAGGCAGGAACTTTGCAAGTGTTCCTTAAAAAAAAAAGCATTTTCTCCATGGGTGGATGTTAAATCTGATGCAAGAGGAGAGGATATGAGTTTTAAGGGGTTATAATTTTTAACTCAGCTAATAGAATGAGATATTTTTAATTTAAATCGAAACTTGTTTATAAATTTAGATTTATTATCGGATTGAACTTGTAACTGGTTAAATTTTAAATCCAAAAAATATAATTTAGAGTTTTTCGGAGACTTCGAATATATTTTTTTTACTATTTTTAATAATTATTATTTTTTAATATTTAAAGTAGTTTTAATATTTTATCTTATAATTAAGGTTATGGGCCTATATAAACCGCCTGTTTAATTGTTTGAAGACAATCTTTACCATTGAATAAAACTTTTATTTTTAGTAAAACCTAAAAACATCAATTTCTTCTTGTTGTTTTAGATTTCTCTTCTTATTTTTTTGTGCACAAATTCTCTTTTTCTTCAGCACGTGGGATATCATTATCTCGCTCAATGTCAAAATCTTAATTAGGTGATAGATCATTTAGTTATGGGTGCAAATTTGTCAAGTATAGTTTGTTCAAATTTATTTATTTATTAAATTTGTTCAAACATTTTTGTTAAGAAAAATTTTCAATATTCCTCTTCCAATCCAAGCCATATACTTTTCTAGTATTCCTAATCAAAATCATTTTTCTCCCTGCATATATGGACGTTGAGTCGTAGTTAATAGTTAAGAGTGTGAACATGTCGAGTATTTTAGAGGTCGACTTTTAAATGTGTATAAATTATATTCCAAATTTATCGATAAAATCAAAGGAAAAGAGCGTCAATCTAATATAAAAAAATAATAGTGACATGTGATCCAACAAACTAATGACATTTGGTGGAATTAAATGAAGACATGCAATTTGATATATAAAAAACTAGTATAAATAAAGAGTGGCATATGGTTGAACTAAATGATGACATATGGTTGAATTAAATGAAAGTACATAATTTAACCAAATGAAGATATTTTATAGTCTATAACTTAGTATCAAGAAAAATTGATGTGTTCTTTTTTTCTTTATTCATTTTGTTTTGATGCTTAGCCCACCCCTCCGACACCCAAAACTCACTCCAACTCTAATTTCCGGATCCATCCCAAAATAATTAGTAGCACTTGTTAGATAATAGAAAAAATATATGAACAAGGGTACTTGCTTTAAGATCCATGCAAGATACATGGTCATCAAGCTTGGATAGAGGATTTAACCAAAGCCTTATGACCCATGTATTGTGTTTGAGATGTAGTTTTGTTTTGTTTTGTTTTTTTTTTTTTTTATAACTCACGTATCCAGCTCTTTGTGATGTCATATTCTTAGGTTTGTTTTAGATAGATTGATTGTATCATGATGAAATCGAGTCTCTTGGTAGTGTTGATGCTTATAGAGTCTTTAGGATGATGCAATAAGACATGGAAGGCATTAGGTAGGCTTTGGTTTGTGTCTCAATATAGTGTAGGATGAACTACAAGATTGTATGAGCATCTAGATGAAACCAAGGTTGCTAAGCTTTCCTTGGTCAACCAAATAATCAACTTTGGTTGAGATGAGTCTTTAACCGACTAAGTATGATTGTTTGGTCGTGCTAGGTTTGAATAATGGCACTCAACGACTATATTTATTCCTTTGCAACCTTTGGTCAACCAAAGATGTTATATTAGCCTTGTTTTGTAGTCATTAGATCTAGTTTATAAGGCTTCATGATTGTTTTGGACATATTATCTTACGTGAAAAATACTCTCGAGAACCTACGATTGTTTCTTAGAATCTAAACATGTCCACAAATATAACATTTGGAAATTTCATGACTATCAAACATTTTAGGACCTTGATGATCAATTCGGATGATGGTTAAGGTAACACATTGGTTTAGGTTTCCATACAATTCAAATTTTGAAAAAATAGTATACAAGGGAGAGTTTTTTTTTTTTAAAAAAAATTGTGTTCTTTGAGAAGGTATAGCTTTTAATGTGCAATTGGTTTAGGTTAAGGCAACACCTTTTTCTCATGGTTGGGCTCATTTTAGCCTTTATGGAGAAACTCCAAAACTTACATACATTAATATTCCACCTTACCAAATCCAAATACAAATAACACAGAGACAGAGCTACCCAGAGGTTGTCCTGGGTTATAGCCTGCCTAAGTACAGCGTCAAGGGAAAAAAAAATTAATCGATCGATTCTCTCACGCAACTAAATACAACTGTTTAGAAAAAAAAGAAAAGGATGTAAGTGTTTCATCTCCTTCAGGTTATGATGGTAAGCAACCAACAGTGAAGAGGAGGACAAGAGGAGCCTCAGTTGGCTTTGACAATTTTCAACAGTGGTGGATCTTGCTATTGTGCTCACCTAGAAAACAAAGCAAGCGAAGAATTAAAGCCGAGTGTTGTGGATTGGGAGAAAAAAAAAAAGAAACTAAATGGAAGAAGAGAAGAACACTATTGTTCTTGCTCTTGCTAAACAGAATGACAAGTGAAACATGTTGCTTAAGGGTTGAAGGAAACTTGAAAGAAACTTAGTGTTTAGTTGTTGGCTGGCCTGCTGGAAGATGGTTGCTGCTACGGTTGAAAGAGGGTAGCGAGATGTTGCTTTTGTTGTTGAGAGAGGGCAACAATGACTACTATTGAGAAGAGGAGAGTTGGAGAGGGAAAGGATACAGTTTAGTGGCTGGAAGAAGAAAAAGAAACAACAAGGTTGCTGTTATCGTTGAAGAATGTTGATGGGTGACTCATATTTGGATGAAGGCCAATACGATAAATGCTATGGAAGAAAAATATGTTAAGATTTTTATTAATAAAATTCTGTTATGATGTTATATAATAGAATTCTGTTACGATTTTTCATAATAGAATTCTGTTACAATTTTTTATAACAAAATTCTGCTACGATTTTACCGGATCTGGGGTTTATGTACTATTTATAGGAATCATTGTAAACCTATTGTACAACAACGATCATAAGAATCATTGAATGCGATTCTCTTGTATAGAGAGAATTCTAATAAAGCTTCGGCCATTTTTGTAGAGTAGGTATATCGTCGAACCACGATAACTCTTCTCCTTCCTCTTCTTCTTCTTCTTCTTCTTCTCCTTCCTCATGTTTGCTCTCCTTTTGAACGTCTTTGTCTTGTTGCTCCATGCGATCTCTGTTGGATCGAGAATGCGCTAGAGGGGGGTGAATAACGCTTGAAAAATTATCGAGTAATCGCATAGCAGAAAAAGAAAAGCGAAAGATAGAACAATGCTAACATGGTCGTTTTACTTGGTTCGGAGCCTTCGTCGACTCCTACTCCAAGGCCTGCACTCGTTGAGTGCTTTCGTTGGACAATTTACTAGCAATTCGAAAAGACGTTTACAAATAAATTATAGGAATGCTAATAACACAATTACCGACAATAATAAGGAAAAGAAACAGAAAGCGCTTTGTCGGAGTAGTCTCACGCAGGAGCACAATAGAGTAAGCACTGAATGATCTTGTTGTAAGTTGTATTTTAGCTTCAACCTTCACCCTCCTTATATAGGAGGTTCCGGGTGCCCGGATCCCTTTCGGGCGCCTGGACTCTGACGTAGCCGAGCCAACCAGGTTGCTCCACGTGGCGATGCGCATTTAGGGATAAAATTTACTTCCGGGCGCCCGGACCCTAGTTT
>JBBMJZ010000081.1:7460210-7471020 GCA_037833815.1 Zingiber zerumbet | reverse complement strand
GTATATATATATATATATATATATATATATATATATATATAGATAAAAGCTTTTAAAAAATAATTAGTGCCGAGAAGACGCTCATATATAATTTATTTATTTTATCTTTTGATTTTAATTAAATTTGTTCAGTGGTTAGAAAGCATTGATGCGTCTATCGAAGACGTTTTAGCAAAGCCATGGCTGCCGCTGCCTCTAGGCCTGAAGCCCCCCGCAGCGGACAGCGTGCTGGTAGAGCTGCAGAAGCATGGCGTCTCGACGGTTCCACCTTCTCGTGGCTGAATACCCCAACACACATGCAGATTTACGTGCTACGAAAATCCGTCGACACGATCTTCTTCCTTCTAGCTACTGCTGTTTTCTAGCAACATAAAACGCAAATACTCGATGTCTCCGGCAATGCTTGAGCATAAAAATGTACGAGTAGCTTAACAATGGTAGGAGTTCCTGCCCAGTGATTTTGATCGATTACTAATTTTGAGTGAGTAATCTCATGTCATGTCATGTCATGTCATGAGTAAGAATAAAATTTTAATCATAATTTCTCCCATGTCTTAGCCATTTATATTAATGGCTAGTAGTTATCCGTGATTTACCTCCTTCGTGTTGGCCTAGGGACGGGTTGACGGGGGCGCTGGGGCGAGTAAATCACCTTTTACCACATGAGTAAGAATAAAATTAATTGAATGATTAATTAGAGAAAAAATAGATTATATATGAGTCAAGACAATTTTTTTATTTTTTTTCTATCCTAAAAAATCAATTAAACCTAAATAACCAATTTATTTAAAAAAAACTCGATTATGCTAATTTATTCAATTAGGTTCCGATTTTTAAATTCGAAAACCCGAATAAATTAAATGACATCAATTGATTGATGTATTTATAATTAGTAGATTGATATTTCTATATCAGTATTTTTTTTAAAAAAAAAAATCTTGATTTCCGACCCAACTGTCCATGATTGATACTATACCTAATCAACTGATGCATGAATTAATTGATGTACTAATATATAATATCAATTGATGCACTAATAAAATATCAATTGATGGGATAAAAAGCGGATTAATTCAATAACTAACTAAATTAATCAACTTTTTATCTGGTACGATTTTCATAGCAAAGTTCAATTAGTTTGAATTATCTAAAAAAAATCCATTTGTTCCATTCCGATTTAATCAATTCAATTGATTTATTAATTGATTACTCAATCTTACCTTTAATCTCCTTTACTCTTCAATTAGTGATTGCTTAATTATATGGTTTTCATGCATAATTTTACAAATGAAAATTTATGTTATAGTTTGTTACATGTTTGATCACTGTGTTTATCTTTTATTTTTGATTTCTTGCAAAATGACAACTCAAATTCAATCGTTAGATAATTAGTATGCATCAGTTTAATCCGAGGGTTAGGGTTGAATAGTTGGGTAAAAAATAATTAAATCACAAGTGAATGGCACGCTACATACGGAGCACCATGTGCAAATATAAAATTATTCAATTTGAATTTTAAATTTTTTATTTCTTAATACCATAGCACACGACTCCTAAATTCTAAAGATAAAATTTAATATGTTTTATTAAAATTATAAGGAATAAAATATAATCTACTGTTATTTAGTTCGATGATAACGTAATAAAAATTTATTTATTTAAAATTTTTTAATGTATAATTTAATTTAATATTTTATTATATTATCTTTGCATACAGAACTAATAATATAAATCATTATTATTATTTTAAAAAATATATATTTTTTTAAACTTTACGTTTTAAATTTACGTTTTTTAAGTTTATGTTTTTTTTTCTTGTTTTTTTGTTTTTGTAAGTTTACGTTTTTTTTAATGAACTTTACTTTTTTAAAAAATTTACGTTATTTTAACTTTACCCTATTTTTTAAATAAAATAACAATTTTTTTATTTTTTATTTAATTTTTATAATTTTAAATAAAATTTTGTTATAAAAATTTTATAGGTATTTTTATTCCAAGTATAAATATCAAAAGATACTTTTTGTCAAAAAATTTGGTTAAACATAAAATCAAGAAAAATCTCAATTTTATGAGATTTTTTTATTTCAGATTGCATACCCTTTGTTGATGTCTCAAACATGTATCATTACTCAGGAATCACCGATTACTTAAATCAAATAGAATTTCCGTTAATAATTTTAGATGGATAACCAAGGTTATTCGAGATAACTCTCAACCAAATGCACCCTAAATATTGTATTCACAAGCTAAAAAAATAAATAGAAAATAAAAATGAATAAAAGGGTATCACGAACAACATTAACAGCAGAGCGTGTTTTATATAGGAGGTGATATGCTTCACCCCCTATATCAGCGGCGCATTCGCGACCCTCATAAGTCAGGGCACTCGAAAGTGATCTTGACACCCCGCCCCCTCAATCATGGATGCCGACACTAATATAGGGGTTGAAGCATATCAACTCCCATATCTCTCTCTCTCTATATAGAAAGATGATATGGTACCTGACTCGCCGTCTGTGTCTTTTTTGCGGCTGAGACGACTTAGGCTGCTTGGAATCATTAGGGGTGCCCTGAATGAATCAAGACGTCTCGAGTCATTTTAGTCACAGAAATGCGATGTGAACAGTGAATTTGACATTATATATATATATATCAAGGTCTCAGGTTTGATTCCCGCATGTGGATATAGGTTTCCGAATTTATTCGGATTGATGTCGCAGGTCTATGTGTAACCTCTTTCCTCGAGCTAAGCATGTCTCGGGTCCTCTTTCAAGTCTCGTCAATAGTACGGTAAGTTTTTTTGTATTTCGAGTAACTATTGTAATTGCACTCTAAAAAAAAGAAGAGAGAATTCTAGGATGAATCTTTAACGCTTGACCCTAAACTTTAATTTACCCATTAAATATCTGGTCTTTCAAACCTGTTTGAATTTTCTTTAGTCTTGTTTAGTGTTTGATCAACCTGATCGACTAAGACTTTCCTACAACACGGAGTTAACACAATAGATATAAAAAAATAAATTAAAACAATGTTAGTAGCATTCAACATTCACTGGTCCAGTCGATCGTGCACAGTCGACCGGAAATCTTTTGGTCACACTTGCTTAAAGTTTGCTCCTTTATGACTTTTCATTTGTCTAACTTTCAGTTAGAACTAGTTATTCAGTCGACTTTTCACCACTGCCTAACTTTCAGTTAGGAGTCTTAGGACTTTCGTTTACTTAACTTTCAGTTAGGACTAGTCACTCGATAGACTTCTCATTAATGCCAAGACTCCGGTTACCTTAACCACTTGGACTTTTTCTTTGGTTAGACAGCCGGTCAACTTTGACTTGACTATACTCCATTAAACATGTTATCAAACAAATATCAAAACTCTGGAGATCGATTGCCCAACAATCTCATTTTTTTTTAATATATGATAATATGTTTAAGTTAGGATAATTACTTAACTTTTCAAGTCTTGAAAGAATTAGGATTTTTAACTTAAACTCTACTTCTTCCCCTTTGACATACAACAACAAGAATTCTAACTACTTTTCAGCTCCTTAAATTCTAAGAACTTCTTTAATGTTGCACCAACAATAATAAAACTTTCCTTAATAAAAATATCTCTTTTACTCTATTTGAGAGACCAGATATTTGAAATATTTTAAAAAGATTAAATAATTTCATATACATTTTGAAAAAGATCTTTTCAAAATTATTTTCAAGGAACTTTCACACGTTTATAAAACTAGTTTCAAATATATTTTTAAAATATTTTTCAAAAACATTGCCAAGGCTTAAAGATATTTAAGATATTTTGCAAGACTGAGATATTTTAAAATCAATCATGCTTCTAAATAATTTTTATGAATTAAAAAAAAATATTTTCCAATATTTTCAAAAAAAAAATTAAAGTCTTTTGAAACATATTTTTAAAAGAAATATTTTCGAAGATATTTTTAAAAATATTTTTTTAAAGAATATTCAGCAATATTTTCAAAACATTTTCAACACTATTCGGAAAATTATTTTTCAAAGGGCTAGCAAAGTGATTTTCAAAGAATAATTTAAAACATAATTTTAAAATATTTTTTAAAAATTTTGAATAAACTTTTTCACTCTTTTAGAAGATAAATTTTTAAAAATATTTTATTATGAACTTTTTTTAAAATATGTCATTCAACGGGATATCCTCCTTAACTTGAGACTCCTTGGGATCAGTTCAGATCCTCTGCTCCAATTTCTCTCTGTTCCCATGTCTCATTATCGATCGGATGGTTCAAATTACATCTCAAGACATCATGACATATTTAAGATGTGTGCAGTATCCTCATGATGTGCAAGGCATCCTTGAGATATAATCTGAGCTGTCCGATCGACAATGAAATATGGGGACAGAGAAAAATGAAGATAGAGAATCTAAACTATCTTGGGATATCCTTATTACCCAAAGGGAAGCTATATATATATAAAAGTTTAGGAATTCATGATTGACATAAGGATCTAAAAGTTTTGGTGTTGGTCAACAATCATGTATAAATCTTAAAACATAATTTAATATGAATTTGAATTTAATCAATTAAATAAAATTTTAATTAAGTAAAATTTTATTAATTAATTATGGATTGATTTGAATTAATTTAAGTTAAACTTAATTAATTAGGTAAAGATAAAATTAAACTTAATTTTGGATTAATTAAGTTAAAGATAATTTTAGATTAAATTTATTAATTGAGTTTATGTTAATTTTGGGTTAAATTAGATTAGATGAAATTATTAAGTTAATTTTAACTTGAATTAAGTTAACTTTAATTAATTAATTTCATATTAAATTAAATAATTTTGAACTAGTTAAGTTGATTAAGTTGAGAATTAAATTTGGATTAATTTGAATTTCGTTAATTAGATTTGTGAAGATAAGTTGATTAAATTAAGTTAAATTAATAATTTAATTATTATTTGAATTAATTAAATTAGGTTTGAGATTAAAATTGTTTCTTGGTTTATTTAGTTTCTGATTTATTTTGGATTAAGTTAATTTAAATTTAATTTAAGATTAATTAATTTAGACTTATTAAGGTTAATAGTTAAAGTTAACTAATTAATTACGAATTAATTTAAAGTTAATTAAAATGATTTTTAATTTAATTATTTAAATCAAGTTAATTAGTTTGGATTAAATTAAACTCAATAATTAATTAATTTCTAATTAATTTAATTTTAATAAGAATTAATTGATTTCAAATTAAATTAATAATTGATTGACTTATTAACTTTAAATTAATTTAAGATTAATAAATTAATTTAGAATTAATTTAAGTTTAATTAAAGTTAATTAATTTTGATTTATTTTTAAATTATTTATTAAGCTTAATTGAATTAGAATTAAATTCACATTAGTTATTTTTCAATTAATAATGATGTATCCGGATTTGAAATATTAATTGAATTGATTAGCTTATTAATTTTTAATTATGATTAATTAATTATTAATTTCAAATTAAATTATTAATAATATTATTTTAATTAATTATTATTCAGATTTAAATTAAATTAAATTAAATTAAATTAAATTAATTAAAGTTAAATTCACATTATATTCAAATTTAATTAATATAATTATTAGATTAATTATTACTTATTTTAATTTTAGTTGAATATCATTTTGATTAAAACTATTAATTATTTATTATTAATTAATTATTATTTCAATTAAAATTAATTAATTAGATTGGTTTGAATTATTAAGCATGTTGAAAAAGCATGTTGAAAATACTAGATAGAACACATATAATTCAACTTAGAACAAAATTCTTTAGCATACTATCATTTCAATCAATTTTAATGCTATATTATTAAGGTTGGTTATTTTTTTTTTTATTTCTAATCATTCTAAATTAAACCAATAAAAAATGCATGACATGACATATAATAATTAATTTAAATATGAGAATCATGGTAAGCTTAATCAGGTCAAATATATTATTATTAGTATTATTTTTCAATTATTATTAATTAGTTTCATAATTAAAAAATATTTTATTATAATTTGATTTGTGAAGTTAGAAATTGTACGAGTTAATAAAATTATTAATTTAATTTTTTAATTTATCAATTTAAATTTTTAAAAGATTATTTTATTTTTCTAATTTCTTTAATGTTGAATTTAAATTTTTAAACTTTTAAAATTTATTTTCTTTGTTATTAAAATTAAATTTTGATTTTTATAAATTGAAATTTTACTTTTCAAATTTTAAAGGTTAAAAAATTATATTATGAATTTTTGTTTTGGATTTTTATTAATTAATTTTTAATTATTCAGATTTAATTTTGAATTAATTTGTTTAAATGAACTAATTGAATTTCACTTATATGTAGCACAGAGGCGATTTGCTCGCCCCAGCACCCCCGTCAATCTATCCCTAGATCAATATGGAGGAAATAAATCACGAGTTGTTACTAACCATTAGTAGAGATGGCAAAACATGGGGAAGGCATGCTCGAACACACCGAATTTTTATCCCAAGACCTCATGTGACAACACTCTATATCTTAACCACCGTGCCACTCCAAGGGGACCACTTGTATAGTGGTAAAAGGTAAATACGCTCACCCTAAGTGCCCCTATCAACCCGTCCCAGAGCTAATATGGAGGAGGTAAATCATTGACGAAAGGGAACACTTACATGAATCTTGATTAATTGGTTCAAGATTTTGATTAAGTTTATTTACCATTGTATTAATCTTTAGACTTGAGTTATTTAAATTACTTTGATCATTTTGAGTTAAATTTGAATTAATTAAATTTTGATTATTAATTGAATTATGACTAATTAAATTTTCTTTGTTACGCAATTTTAGGTTGTTAGATTTTCTTACTCTAGCGTTTTCACCATTTCTAGTTTTCTAGCGTAATTTAAATTAGATAAGTCTAAAGCATGGAAATTTTCTCATATTGACTTACCTTAACTACTCTCCCTAGATACTTAAATTTCTTTTTCAGACATTCACTTTTATAATGTTTCATTCGATTGCATTTGAAGCATAAAATGTGCTCTACCTTTTCTAAATTCCTGGCATTAATTCCTCTTTTGTCTTCGATTGTATAAATTGACTCTTATAAATATGACATTTACTTTTATAATGTCCTCTTTTAATTCATTTAAAATAAATTATATGATCTTTAAAATTTGAATTTATAATTTTATCTTTTAAATCTTCGTTAGGATTTTTCTCCTTGACCATTATCATCAAGGATTCGTACCTGGACTTAAAAAATTTAGATTCTGATTCGGATTCAACTTGATCTTCTAGTTTCGACGGATTTTTATGAAGCTCGATCAACCGAGTCCAAAGCTTGTGGACATTTTTATACTATCCTAATTTGTGTACAACATGTTAGGTAAAATATCTAAAACTAGTTTCTTTACCTTTTTGTCTACTTCTAAATTTTGAGACGATTTCTTCAAAGACGCCCAGCTATCGAAGTCGTTCATCAACACAGAGGATAGTAGATGTTTCGCTGTTCTTTATACTCCATTTTAAAATCTTGCAAAGAAAATCTTAAAAGAATTCCAAGACTTTTTTCAGTCTTGGTAAGTAGTATGATAGAAATAAAACTTATTCTACCAAAAATATTTTAGGTTCGTTTTAAAGAAAGTAAAGATTTTTCAAAAAGCTTGAATATCGCTTGTCGAAAATTATTTTCTTTATACAAAAATAGAGATGAATAACATAAAATAAAACAAAACAAGAATGACTCGGGCAATTTTATTTGGTTTGTAATCCAACTGATTACTACTTCAAAGCCCGCGATCTTTAACTGTTTCGATGAACAATCCACTATATGCTATAAAGCAAGAATTGTACAATAAATAAAGATGGATAGTAACATGTTGCTATCACTTTAAAAGATGAAAGTAATAAAATGATTACCGATACCAATTTAATGAAATTGAGTGTAGGTTGTCATAAAGCTTTGTTGTATCAACACTTGCCCAGATGAAGTAAAGCAGCAGAGAGAGATTGATCAGAGATGAAGGTAGATAATACAGCCTTTGACCTCAAGGCTCTTTATATATTTTTAATCGGTCAACCAATCCTCTTTTCGATCGACCGAACTCTATAATCTGCCTGGCCTCACATTCATGTTTACGATCCGCCCAGATTGTATCTTTCGTGAAATCTTCATTTATTGATCGACCGACTCCCTATTCGATCGACCGAACATCTGAATTTCCTTTTACTTCTCGATATGATCTCATCAAATTTGCTCTTGCCAAAAGTGTTCGGTCAACTGAACTAATATTTCCTTCCTCAGCCTGATTTTGAATCTTATCTTATCATTAGGGATCATTGGAGATCGGTCGATTGAACCTCCAGTTCGATCGACCGAACCCTTGGTTAAATGAAGATCTTTGGATTCTGCACGTATGGCTGCTGACAGAGCTTGATTCCAACTCCCAAGTAAAAAATTATGACCCTTTTAAGTTCAAGGGGTCATGATCATGCAAAACGGAATTGGATAATAAGATACTTGTATTACTGTCTGATCTTGACTTAGAAACCTCCATTGATTTCTTTAATCATATCAACGCCTAAAGTTTTATCCCAAATAGAACAAGATCTCACTGTACTATACTCCAGGAGCTTATCTTAACTTATCTACCAAACATCTGGTTCTTCAGACCTGTTTAGACTTTCTCTGATCTTGCTTAGTGTCTGATCAACCTAATCGACTAAGACTTTCGTACAACACTAAGTTGGCATAATAGATATAAAATAGTAAAGTAAAACAGTATTAGCAGCATTCAAGATTCGCTAGTCCAGTCGATCACGCGTGGTTGACCGGAAACCTTTTGGTCACATTTGCTTAGAGTTTACTCCTCTAAGACTTTTTATCTTCCTAACCTTCTATTGGACTAGTCATTTGGTAGACTTTTCACCACTGTCTAACATCTAGTTAGGATTTTCGTTTGCCTAACTTCCAATTAGGACTAGTCACTTGGTAGACTTCTCACCACTACCAAGCCTCCGATCACCTTGACCAATTGGACTTTTTCCTTTGTTAGTCAGTTAGCCAACTTTGACATGACTAGACTCCATTAAACATATTGTCAAACAAACGTCAAGGTCAATTGTACCAATAGACTTGACATGCTCAACAACATTCATATTGTAGCATGTACGATTTAGTAGCTGCTACAATTCGAGTTGAAGCAACTACAAAATCCTAATTGCTATAACACAAACTTACCCGTTCACCTAACATTCATGTTATAACAACTATAATTTCATAACTGTTACAGTATAAATTTATCTTGTTCAACACTATTCACATTATAATAGCTACGAAATTATAATTGCTGAACTTGTCTTGTACAAGCAAATGACCGATAGGTTCAGAATTTAATATGTGATAGGAGATAATAATATTGAACATTGTATTTGCGAGGATTTTACATGGGGAATGATGGGGCGAGATCAAAATAGCTCCTCACATATAAATAGAAATAAAAAACATAGTTGAGAAAGATATTATCAATGGGCTTCTAAGTTGAAGGATGAGATCCTCAATCCATAAGTTTATAAAAGATATTGAAAGTAGTTTTTGTGTGCGGATGAGATCCTCAATCCATAAGTAAATAAAAGACCCATGGCTACAGAACAATGTTGCTAGAACTTCTTTGGTCGATCCAAATGTTAGGTTGACTAAAGCCAAGCTAATTGCTTAATCGACCAAAAAAGGCTTGGCGATCCCATGTCTCATGTAGGTTATTTTACGAACTTACAGTCCATTTTAGAGACAGACTACCAATAACCCTCAAGGTCACAATACACGATCTAAAAATCTTTCTAAATATCAATTCTACCTAAAGACAAGATACCATCTACTACAGTTGATCTAACCAAAAACAAACCCAAAAGGAAAATATTGCAAGCACAATACAGACTCGATAACAATACAAGAAAAAGGAACCAACAAACTCGAGTATGAGGTGCGAAAATTGACCATGAGTAATTCTTCAAGGAGATGACATTGAAGGGTTAGTTACAAGGAGTCAAAGTATTTCCTCTAATTTGTGTATTGAGGTTACTATAAGCAAAGAGTGATGCTAATTCCATGTGCTAAGGTTCCATGATATCACAAAGGGTCAGAAGAATTTCTTCTACCTCATGCACAACAAGCGTAGAGGCTACCTCTCAATCTTAAAAAAGAAAAAGAGAAAAAAAAAACTTTAATATATGTGAATGTTCGTATCAAAAAAGTTAGGGTAGTGGAAAAGGTCAATGAAACCTTTCATTTGATTCAACTTACTCAATGATTTCTTCTACTCAATTGCCATGACAATTGATCAGCTGCTACCATGGCACGAGATGCAGACCCAATAGATCCTTCATACCTAGGATTCGAGACCACCGCCATGGGAGTTGAGAATCAGATGTTTATGGCATTTAAGGATAATATAGAAGTTCAGAAGAATCAATAACAAACACGAATGATACTTCCTTTCTTGCTTCTTGAAACCTTACATTGCAACCAATAATTGTGATGATATCTGCATAACTATAGCACCTTCGCCGCCAGGGTTGAGTGTATTCACACACCTAGCACAAAACCAATTCTCGAATATTGATGTAACTAAATCTGCAGCAGAGAAAAATGCATACGTCTTAAGACTAACTGATGGAAACAAATGGCTCTAAACACTGTTGCCTCAGAATTCATGAATAGCACACCCACAGCACACAGCACATAGGAATATAGAAGAAGAATAGGACAAATAGAAATTTAACTTATGAAAGAAAACCTTACATCGAGA
>JBBMJZ010000081.1:7337509-7351370 GCA_037833815.1 Zingiber zerumbet | reverse complement strand
CACTTCTAAAACATGATACGCTGATAACCCATTCATTTTGTCCAATCAAACAAATCAAGTTTATTATTTAAATGATATAAAGCATGGAGGCCATTGGAAGGTAGTGCAAAAGGTTCGACATTAAGAAATATACGAAGTAACAAAAATTGATGAAGTACCTGGAGAAATTGAATCCAGAAATAATTTCAATATTGAGATTAACCAAGATATTTCAGCTAATGAAGTAAGTTCAGTAGTTGGTGAAGACTTAGAGATATCCCAACTTTGTAGATTAGATGTTAAGCATCAACATTTAAATATGTCAAATGCACAAGTGGAGCTGGCTAAGGATGCTAAAAGTTTTCTCAATGATGAGGATGAATATACTGAAATTGATAGTGACACAGATGATAAATTATCTCTTTCAGATGATGATAGCAATTAATTTTTCTTTACTTGGTATGGGTTGTTTTTCTCCATTTTAATTCATTTATATAGATAAAGTTTCATTACTTGTAGACACTTATATATGCTTATAAATATTTGTTGATCTATATATGATGAGTATGTGACAGTCATGCAGCCCAAGAGAATTGAGCATCTACCCATTCAGTAGACACCTGATGATGATAGTTCTCCTAGTGTAGTTAGTTGTTTTGTATTTACATTACAAAAGTTTTATTTAGTCAGCTATTTATTTAAGTATTTTATTTGCTAATTGTTAACACTTTTGCATTTACAGGCGGATCGCTACATAGGGAGACATGTGGCACACATTCTGATCAGCTGTCACGCTAGATTAATAAACGGGGCAAATTATCAATTACTTTTTGTTAGAGCGATGGACATTCAATTGTCCCAAACGCAGCTTCATTTATGACCAAGTTAGGTCTTTCAGTGAAGAAATTTTCTCCCTTATAAGTTAAGAGTTGGAAGTATATCCCTGTGGATAATAAAAAGATGATATACGATCAATTATTAGTAAGTGTAAGTAATTTAATATATTTATAACCACCACTCCTTTATTACTAACTATATGCAAAATAAATTTATTTTTTTCAGACTACTTTTGATATTGAGGAGGGTTCATCTTTGGTCATAAAGGAGATCGACCGGTTAATTGGTACAAGGTATAGAGATAATAGAACAAAAATGCATAACCATTATAAGAAGCTATTGCACCTTCCTCCTGCTAAGCGTCGGCAACAGATGTCGATCGAGTTTTGTGAGACACAAGAGGATTGGGATTACATGTGTGCTATGTTTGAATTAGAGGTATTTCAGGTAACTCATTCTATAACAAATATCTTTTTATATTAAAAATTAACTATTTTTTCTATAATTAAGGTTTTATTGGTACAAAATTTGATGTTGTAGAAACGATCTGTAATAAATGCTGAAAATTGAGGGAAACTTCCATTTAATTATTGCGGAGGTTCAAAATCATTTATTTAATATAGTTACGATGGTGTAAGTGCTAATTTTGTAGTTATCATATATTGTTATTGTTTATTGATTAAAATACTAACACATTATTTTTTCAGACCGATCAATCATAAAGAAAAGATCATATTACTGTCTTTAATAAAACTCATTATAGCTCATCAAAAGGGTGGATTGGAGGGAGCGTCGAAACTGCATACGTATATTAGGACATTTTTAGTAAATTTATTCTTAACGGTGCATAATTAAATTTTATAATATTTTAATATGTTTGTTATTTCTATGATAATATGGTAAGATTGCATGATGCTTATGTTCAAACAAAAGAAATTACAGAAAATGTTATCAATTTAGTCTAAATTGAGGATACAGTTTGTGATCAGGTGTACAATTTTGTCAATATAGACTCTGATCTTTGATTGAATTTTTGTTATAACTTGATATTTTTATTGTTAAGCTATATCAGGTCATCGGTACTCGTTTTGGATACATCAAAGGACTTGAAAATGGGTCAAAGCCAGTTAGATCCACTTCTTTAGATGTCACCTCCTCATCCAGATCAACTAATTAAGGCTGCATTGCGTGCAAAGCTTAAATCCACCCAAGATGAGTTAGCAAATACCAAAGTTCAGTGGACAAGCATCCAAGATGAGTTAGCATCAATAAAATCAAGACAAGATATGTTTAAACAAATTCTTAACCATTTGGCACCTGAAACATTCGATGCCTTGATCCATGATTCATCTTCAGCTCCACCCTCTCCTACTTGACCTTATTTGTTGTTATGAATCTCACGTTGTGAACTTTATTTGTGAATTTGATGTTGTGAACTTTATTTGTTATTACCTGTTATTAGAGGTGTGAACTTGTAAATGTTTATGTTATGAACTTGTTAGAGTTATGGACTTTAGATTGCCTGTGATGAGTTGAGTTGTGAACTTGATTGTTTGAGTTGTTTGTGAATATAGTGAGTATGAGTTGTAAATTTTGTTATTAGTTTGTTTGTGAGTTGTAAAATTATATACAATTATAGTTTGTGAGTTGTATAAATGTATACAGGATATGAATACAAATATATATATATTTTTTAAAAAAAATCATAATGTTAGCGATGAATTTTCTAAAATTCGTCGCTAACAAATAGTATTAGCAACAAATGTCGAAAAATTCTTCGCTAATTGTTAGAATTAGTGATGAATTTTTTTGAATTTCATCATTAATACTGTATCGTAATTCTCAAGCGTATTGTAATCTACAGGGTTTTTTTTTTTTTTTTTTTGCATATTGTAAATATTGGCAGCGAATTTTAAAGAAATTCGTCGAATTTATTTAATTTTGTCGCTAAAAACTTGTAGTTTGCGGTGAATATTTCATAATTCGTTGCTAACTCTTGGAAGTTAGCGGTGATTGTGTAAACTTTAGCGATGTTAATATTACGTTGTGAATATTAGCGATGAATTATTTTAGTTCATTGCTAAATATAATTTGCGACATGTTTATTGTGACGAAGGTAATGACAATATAATATCGCTGCTAATTTATGTCATGTGAAAAGACATATATTAGGGATGAATAAATTCGTCATTAAATTACATAATTCTTATAGCGGATGAAGAGAAAAAACGAAGAGTTGCTGGTGGTGTTGAGTGCGGCGGAAGAAAGGTTGTTTGGTGAAAAATGAGAGAGAGAGAGAAAAAAAAAGATTAGATAAAAACGTGATAGGGAAAAGTCTGTGAGAGAGAGAGGTTTATTAAAAAGATTCGTTCTTTCTTGGCCTCGGTCTCATGAAGTTGAGGGTTCCAATTAATTGAATTATTATAATTTTGTTAATTATATAATAAAATAATTAAAATAAAATCATCTCCCATATCAAATATAAAATTAATTTTTTTATTCATAATTTAATTATCAACCTATATGTGAATTTATTAATATTTTAATATGATAATTATTATATTCAAAATCAATACTTAATATTTGATAGGTCAAAATTCGACATCCAATTAATATATAAAAAATTAATAATTTTAATAAATTAAATATTTACCAATATGTATAATAAAATTTAAATATGCTAAATACACTTAATTTAAATTTATAATAAATAAAAATTACTTTTAAATATCCTATAAATAAAGAAAATAATAATTATTATTATAAATTAATTTTATTAATTATATAATAAAATTTAAAAATAAAAATTCTCCCTCACATCAAATATGATATAGTGAATAATATTTGTTGTGGAATTTAGTACCTGAATTGGAATATTTTAACATTAATTTTACATTAGATTTGGTATTTTGACGATGAATTAGAGTTGCTTTTACGGACGAATTGACAGGACAGGAATCGTCTTGGCTTAATACATGTCTCATGACTAAGGTTAGGAAATTTGTCGGACATTATATATACTGCTGTTTTAGTGGGTCCCAACCAATTGAATTGTTATATTCTTATCGCAGTGCGTTTGGAATAATGAGAGAGAGTATGCGTATGACTAATTTGGGCGAATTTGAATGACCACGAGAATCACAAAAATTGATTGGGTCCACAATAAAATTAAGTGACTAATCATTAGCAAATTCATAAGGATCTTAAAATTTTTAATTAATAAAACATATCGGCATATATTCAAGATTTAGGAAGTACTACATAAAAATATTTTTCAATATTTATAAATATCAACACTCCCTTAATAATAAGGCTTAGCATAGCATGCATTTATGACGTACTACCATCAATAATCGGTTGTTTTACTCGGCCGGTTATGTATTTTAGATTCTCAATACACCATCGATTAATGTGTCTATTACACAATAAAACAATTAGCAAAAAGAATTTATGTTCGTTTGGATAAATTTTATTCTGACAGGTTCGATATTCGATGTGCACAAGTCGTGCTCGCATGTAAGTCGCATTTGATTCAATGTAATCCAGATCTTAGATTTGCACCCCTACACGAATATAGATGAGAGAGAGCGTCTCCTGATATATACGTTCACTACAATTTCAATATTTATGACACGTTATAAACCAACAATAATGCTTTGAAATTTTCATAGACTAAAGTCACATTTGTATAATAAAATCTTTTTAAACTTTTTTGATCTTGTTTGAAATTGAGGAAGATAGTGTGTTAGCTAGGTGACTTCAAGTAAATCCAAGTCTACTTGCGATAGGATAACTATTGTGAACCTTTCAGCTTCTTCTATCTTCACGTTTTAGCAGGTCCGGCTGAAGGCATAGGCCAATAAGGTCTATGTCTAGGGCCTCAATATAATTGGAGCACATTAATATTATTTTTTAAAAAATATATTTAATAATTGAAATTTAATTTTAATTAGAACTCCTATTGACGTTTCATTTCAAGAACGTCGCTTTGATTTCCGTGCACAATAATATACACTGTACCGCCATCAATTGGAATTGCGCTTCGATTTCCTACTGTGCACACTGTACAACCATCTCTTGAAGATTGCCGCTTCGATTTCCATGCACAGTACTGCACTATACAACCATCTATTCCAACAGAAAAACGAAACTTCAATTAATTATATAATTCTCCTAGAATTATATATAAAACTACCCCTACATATTTGATTTGCTCATATTTTCATTCTCTAAGTCTCACTCATCCTGCTCATATTTTCATCCTCTAAGTTTCATCCTCTTCTGTAATCTGTATTTTTTGTTCTTCATCATCTCGACGGTGATTATTTCAGTCTTAGAATACTAAATATGACAAAACGTCGTTTGCATTCCTTAATCGTCGGATAATATTTTTTAAGTTTTTTTCATTCTTGAAATGTTCTTTATTGTTCTGTATAAATAATCAATTATTGATGCAATGAACCCAAATATGAAATATGGTTGGAAAAATAGATTATTAGCAATTGTATGTAATTTTTTTTTTCTCATTTTTCCTCTCTCGCAAACAAATTACTACCATCGCAAACCTAATTTATGCACTTATCTCATTTATTATATATTTGTTAAATATAGTTTATTATAAAATATAAACTACTTAAATTAACCGAATCAAATCAAATTTAATCAGTTTGAAATATCATCAAATTAAAACTACATGGCGTAAATCAGGTTTTATTGTTCATTTAATTCTAAATAATTTTATTTTGATAAAATAATAGAGACTTATATTTTCTTTTTTTAATATTATTTTAATATAAATATGTCTATGAAAAAAATATGATTCTGAATATATGAAACGTATGAAAAAAAATAGAAAAATTTATTCAATCTCAAAAAGACGCACTTGGTAGATTTATTATTAATAATCAAAATCAAAAACTCAGAAAATAATATAATTAAAAATTTAAATGAAAAACTAATTAAATTTTCACCTGAAGATAATACTTTAGGACAAAAAGAAATCCATCAAGAACTTTCTAATGATCACAAAACAAATTCATCAAATATTAATATTAATGAAGAAAATAATTATAATTCAAAAGTAGAAAAAGACGACTTAATAGATCATGAAGATAATTTTTTTAATAATATTGATGAGACTATTATTCAAAATATATATAATCCAGCACAATAAAAAAATATAAATATAAATTTAATAGATTTATTAGTTGAAAGGGGTCCAATTAGAGAAATCAATATTTATTTTCCAAATGATGAAAATTCTAGATATTTTTCTATGATTCATTACATTCGAAAATTAACAAATGGAGAAAACATGATAGAAAATGGTTGATATATTCAAAGAATTAGATAAAGTATTTTGTTTTTGTTGTAAATTATTTATTCAAAAATCAATTACAATTCAATTAACAAACGAAGGGTGTCATGATTGAAAAAATCTTAGTGTCAAGCTTAAAAGTCATGAAACAAGTAGTGAACATATTATAAATATGAATATTTGGTTTGATATTGAAATAAGATTGCTTAAAAATAAAACCATTGATCAAAATTTACAAGAAAAAATAAATAAGGAAAAAGAACATTGGAAGAATGTATTAATAAGAATTATTGCTATAGTTAAAAATCTTGCAAAAAATAATTTGGCATTCCGTGGCACAAATGAGAAAATTTATCAAGATAACAATGGAAATTTTTTAGGTTTAATTGAAATGATAGCAGAATTTGATCCTATAATACAAGAACACCTTAAACGTATTCAAAATGGTAAAATTCATAATCATTATCTTGGTCATAATATACAAAATGAGTTAATAAATATATTAGGAAAAGAAGTAAATAATATTATAATTAAAAAAATAAAAGAAGCAAAATACTTTTCAGTTATACTTGATTGTACTCCTAATGTAAGTCATCAAAAATAAATATATCTTATATTAAGATGTGTAGATATTTCAACAAGTCCAATCAAAATAGAGAAATATTTTATAAAATTTTTAAAAGTAGATGATACATCAGGAAAATGTCTTTTTGATACGCTTATTAATATAATAAAGAAAATTGAATTGGATGTGAATGACATAAGAGGACATGGATATGATAATGGGGCTAATATGAAAGGTAACAACAAGGTGTACAAAAGAGATTGTTAGATATAAATTCTAAGGCTTTTTATACACCATGCGGTTGTCATAGTCTTAATTTAGTACTATGTGATATGATTAATTCTTGTCCTAGTGCTATAACATTTTTTGGTGTGATACAACGTATTTACTCATTATTTTCTTCTTCTACAAATAGATGAAAAATTTTATAAGACCATGTTTCTAATTTAACTCTTAAACCATTATCACAAATACGTTGGGAAAGTCATCTTGAAACTGTTAAAGCAATAAAATATCAAGCTCCATAGATAAGAGAAGCTTTATATAAACTTGCAGAAACTAGTGATGATCCTAAAACAAAAAGTGAAGGAAATTCTTTAGCAACATATGATTTCAAATTTTTTGAATTTTTATTAGGTATGGTCATTTGGTATGATATATTATTTGCGGTTAATCCTGTTAGTAAATTCCACATTTGATGTATTAAATCATATAAAAAAATTAAATTCTTTTCCTAATGCCAGATAGCTTATAGAATATTATTAATTATATTTGTTAGTGTCTCTTCAGCCGAAAGAAGTTTTTCAAGATTAAAATTAATAAAGCCTTATTTATGTTTAATAATGTATCGAGAAAGATTAAATAATCTAGCAATTTTATCAATTGAAAAAAATTATTATCAAAACTTAAATATAAAAATTTAATTAATAATTTTACATCTAAAAAAGTTAGAAAATTAAACTTTATATAAAAATCTATTTTTAAATTAATAATTAATTTTTTTAAAAAAAATTAAATCCGTCATTGTCGGTTTTAAGTCCGAATGAAAAAGGGTGAGGAAAAATTTTATTTTTTAAAAAATTATTTAAGTCCTAATTTTTGAAAATTTTATTTTAAAAAATTATTAAAGACCTTTTTTTCTTTGGCCTAGGACTTCATGGAATCTTGAAACGACCCTGCCGATGACCAATCCTTCTCATCATCCGCTTCACTAGCAACAAGGTATCCACTTTGGCTAACAACATTGTTAGCTTGAACGCCACAAAGGTGACCAAGGCCAGCTTGGCTCTTCTAAATGCCCATAGGGTCTTTTCTTTTTCCAACTATCGTCGATCGCTGCCTCACCTCACTTAGCAATCTATTTAGGTGCGTCTCTCCTACTTAGTTTAATAGTAGTAGTAAAATTTTAAATCTATTTTTTTATCTCGAAATTGATATAATATGCTTAAAGTCATATAAAATTTCTATCAAACATTTATGGTCTCATATTCACATCATCAATAAAATATCTCACTTCTCAAATATTACAAATTTTCCAATTAAATATTTCACAAATACCTCACCCATTAAATATATCACTCCCAAACATCTTAAATTTCATAATTAAATGTCTTACTAACCAAATATTTATAGGACTCATTGTCATTTTATTAGATTACATCTAATTTTACATTTAAATAAAATTAATTATATTTTTAATTCTTCAATTTAATATATTTCATAAATAATTTGTCTATAAATATTTTATACTTAATATTTATCTATTTGATAATTATTCAATATAATTAATTTAATATTAATATTTTATTTAAACATAAACAGTACAATATAGGCTGTATATTTTAGAAGAAATAGTTGCAAATATAAATGCTTTACAAATTTAAAATTGAAATAACTAAATGTTTCATAGATAATAAATTAGTCATTTATTCATTATAGTAAAATATTTATCAGATGTATTCAACTAAATCGTAATGAAGTTGATGATATATCACGTATTCAAAATTTCTTCAAATGTATTCAACAAACTAAAATGGGATGCACAACTATTTTTTTTTTTTTAAAATAGAAATAATTGGGCAAACCTTTTTATCAGATGATTTCTAATATCTCAATCTTCATCCTTTCCATGGTGAAATTTTGAAATTTGAGAATATTTAGAGAAATATCCCCTGCTTTTAGTAGTAGATTTTCGAGAGGTGTCTCCCCTTTGTAGATGGAGAAAAATATTGAACTTTCCAATTTCCACTAGATTTTTACCGACTACTCGGATAAATCTAGAAATGTAAGTGGTGGGTAGAAAATTTCCATGGAATCCAATTGATCATCTTCAGGATTAATCTGTCGGAACAGTTAGATATTCAAATAAAAAAAATATTGTACTCCACCGTATTGAACGCGTCCATCTGACAGCTCTATATAAGTGGTAGTTTGGCCTTCACATAGGCATAAACCCTAATTGCTATGTTGTGGTTGTCGTGCTGCCTGACCCCTCCTCTCTGGATCCATTCTTCCTTCCGTGCGTGCTGGTGTTCACTTTCATGGTCTCATCTCCTCCGACATCTTACTCAAGGAGTGGATAATAGTGTCTATCAATGGCCCTATCGTCAATGAAAATCAGAAAATTTTAGTATTTTGGTATACTGACTTTTGTTATAGTATAAATCTTATATAGTTTATATTCAAATTTCAGTATCGCGGTACCGAATATCAATGTGATGTAGATTTATTGAAAATCAAATTTGTAGATAGCAGGTGAATTAAAGGACCTATTTTTTTTCGAGAGAGGTGGAATATTGTGGCTCAGAATTTATTAGTGGCCGGGCTGTATTTGGTTTGCTCTGATTCTGGTGTTGGTTGATGAGTACCATAAGAATCAACTTGAGTAGTTCGAGGTTAATTAAATTAAAACACATTCAATCTTCCTTATGTTTAATTAATACATTGCTCATAGTAAATTCTTGATCATTTATATCCAGATAAATGTTGTTTTCCTTACTGATGTGGTAACTCTAACATTGATTTTAGAGCTTATCATTTAGTTTTGTTTCCTGATCAATGTTCAATTTGAGATTGTTGATGCAATTACAATTGCAATAAACATTGGTTGATTAATTTTTTTTTATTTAATTGTGAGGTGCTCATCGGTTAAATTGTATTGTCCTACATTTTGCATTGATCCTACCCGCGAACGTTGACGAGTGAATCACTAGTGAATCGACTCTGTTGTCAATTAATCGTCAATCGCCGAACGACAACGAGGATGATGATGTTGAGTATTAAGGTTTTGATGTACACAGGTGTGCGTATGTACCTTGAATGCTGAAAAAGACTACCTTTTTTAGAGAGACAACAGACTTTTTTTTTTCTGTTCCGATCCTCTCGTTATCATTATTTAATTCCTTAAATAATGTAAGACTTATTCACGTCACTGTCTTTTTTCTAAAATAATCAAGATTTGCTTGATGATTATCCCTTTCCCTGAATAATCCAAGATTTATGTAATGGTTATCCTTTTCCTAAAATGGCCTTGCATCCTGATACGCGTTGCGAAGAAGTCGAGAGGCTCGAGAGTCGAGAGCCGAGAGCCGAGAGCTTGGAGGCTAAGGAGTTGGGAAGCCTGAGAGCCAGGAGGCCAAGGGGCCATACGTTTGACTCAACTTCCTTATGTGGGAATCACCTCAACAGGTTTTCACCAATATTCTCTTACCCACGTGGCACCCACTGAACATCCTCCGAATCACATGTCTCTCTTTCAAGTCTAGTCGAAGGAGGCAAGAATCCGATTAATTAGACTGTTGTGTAATTGAAATAATCCCAGCTGCAATCGCTTAAGCCATGTGTCGGATCCATTGCGTATTTTGCGTATTTTTGAAGAAATTTCATATTAAATGTCAGCATGCTTCCATCATTTTGTAATTAAATGCAACCACTCCTTTTAAGTATGCCTCTTGCATCAACAGTCTCAATTTCTGAGCCCAGAATGTACCAGTGTGCCTCTGAGATTGCATCACATTAATATGATATGCCCCACGACAGAGAAGACTAGGTGTCTTTTACCAGGTGATGATTACTTTAAATTTTTATTTATTCCATATGCTTGATTCCACGATGAAAATCTGTCCTACTCTTGTAATAGCAAAGATCCAACAGTCCCTATTGGACGAGTTGAGCTATATTAGGTCAGATAAGAACCTTCCCGCTCACAATCACTAATTTTGCAATTGTCATTTCTGTGTCTCCGTCGTCTTCGAGCTCTTCTTCTCTCCCAATAAGTCGTTTTAGTCTATTTCTATGATTCTTCTTTTCACTAGCCTTTGATAGCACACTCCATGGTTGGAGAATCATCTTCTTCTTCATAGTATAGATCTACCGCCTCAAGTTTCACCGATGCATCCTTGGATCGGTTGAGGACGATTTATGGAATCCTGGACAATCATCTATTAAGGCTTCTAAAATGGTAACGACCTACCAGTCCTCCTCCAGGTTTTGTGACTTTCTTCCAAAGCCATATGTTGAGTGGGCTACGCTTCCCTATCCCAGCTTTCTTCATCGAAGTATCACGATACCTTTGCATCCCATATCATAGCTTGACCCTAATTCCTTCTGTATCTTGACTAGGGTGGTAATCCTTTTTCGTTTATATCGTATTCTACTTTCTCATCACTTTTTTCATTTTTTCTTTTATCCAAAGAAGATGGAGGATGGGGTCTTCTTCTTATCCTCTCGATCTGGGATTAACCTAATCAAGGAGCTTCCTTCATCTCACACGGGATAGAAACCCCAATTCTTTTTCGTCAAACCCCCAACTTCCATTTCTTGGCTGACTCACTGGTAGTGAGAATTGCCCTTGCCTTTGTTTTTGAAAGACTACCACTTGGAACAAGGCTACTTCAACGCATCCCAAAAGCTACTAGGCTTGCAATTTAGCAGCAATGTCCTCCTTGAGGAAGGGCTACTACATATGTTTGGGTTGAGCCCAAGACCGACTCCTCTTAATGCGTTGTTTAGTAATACTCTCATTATCACAAGTTTTAATTTCTAATTGAAGGCATGCTATTTTTGTAGCCGACACGATGATGAGGGCATCGCTGAACAAGGTGATGAAACTTACTGTAGCAGAATTGAAAGTGTGTAGAGTGGCAATCATGATCTTACCGAGGTGGTCCCTGAGGAAGGAGCACCAATGACTCCGGCTACAACACTAACAGAGGTGGCTTCCCAATCAATGATGAGAGTGCCAAGCCTAATAGGAGAGTCGAGGATGTCTCCAACGCATTGATCTAGCACTTCAAGACTGACTTTGTTCGCAGAGTTGAAAGCCCTCTTAAAATTTCAAGGAAAAGGTGTCGCCCGTTTGGATTCTCGGCTATCAACTCGGGCCCATCCGCCTCTACACAAGTCCCAGTCATATCCCTAGATTCCTAGGTCCACTAATTCATTTTCCAATTTAACCACCAGATGCGCTAGCCTGATTGGAGAGCTATTCAGTTACCGCTAACTTTCCCCTGGTGCCTCTCCTACTATCTCCTAGGACCCCAGTCGTCCTGCCTTCTTCTGAACAGGGAACTTCCCACATGGAATCATGTCCCTTGTATGTCCCCATGGATTCGAGTCCTTCGGGTTGTTGGGAGGATTCGCTAGGTGGTGGAGCTATCCCAAGATCTAGTCCAAGAAGAGCATAGGTTGAACCTTACCCTTTAAGGTCTAGCAGCCCTCGTATGGAAGAACAAGGAAGTAGCAGCCAAGGGCATGGCCATCTAAGCTTTAGCAGAGTAACTTTTATAGGATAGGCTAAGCACATGTCCCATTAATGATATTTGGCTAACCCCAAGATCTAGTGGGGCCAGGAAAATCTACAGGCCCACATAGCTGAACTAGAGACTCAATTAGTCGTAACTAGGGGTGTAAATGAGCTAAGCTACTCATGAGCCACTCACGAGCGGCTCGGTCAAAACTCAGCTCGAGCTTAAAGTTGATTGAGATCAAGCCAAGCTCGAGCTGGCATGATTAGAAATCAAGCCGAGCTCGAGCCTAATTATTACTGGCTCAGTGGCTCATCGAGCCAAACAAGCTAGTAATAATATATATTTTTATAATAGATATAATATTAATTTATTTATTAAAAAAATAATCTCGAGCTCAAGCTCGAGCCCATAATTAAATATTAAGCTTGAGCTAGAGCACAACTCTATAGGCTCAAGCTCGAGTCGAGCTAGTATAAATTGAGTTGAGTTGAGCTCAAGCCTAGGTTGGCTCGAGTTTAGCTCGTCTCATTTACAACCCCTTCTTAAGAAGTTTTGGTTGCAACTCAGCAAGAAATAATCACCGCACAACTGAAAGTTGATCGCTTGAAGTGACAACAAGCAGACTCTCTTTTGACCATGCAATGATCTCTCTACTAAGGAGGGGGATAGAGGAGACAATAGAAGAAAGATCAACTTGATGCACTGTGTGAGTCAATTGTAGGTGGAAATAAACACGCTAACAGCTACTGTAGTTGACCATCAAAGGAAAATGGAAACCACAGCTAATGAGACGACCATTCAAGATGATTTGGAGGCCACCTAGCAAGAGTTGGGGCTTTTGAAAGTGGAACTAGGAGCTACTCGAAGGGAGACCTAGTCAACCAAGGACTTGGTGGAAGTCTGATGATGTGATTTGGAGACCACCCTTGTCATAGTCAAGGATATCTGAGCTAAGTCATAGAGCTAGGAGGCTTCCTTAGCTGAATTGTGAACCTCCGTGTTGACGCTTGAAGCTCAAAAAGACAAGTTGGAGGGTAAGGTATTAGAGCTTGAACAACATCAGGTGGGAGAAGATGAGCGCTAGGTCATTAGAAAAAAATTCCTTCAATCAGAGGAGTTTTATGATATGGTTAGCACTCACTCATCTAAATGATGCACAATGAAATTGATGGCACCCTGAAGCAATGGTAGAGAATGGGAAGCTTCCAGTAGAGTTCCCCCTCCTAATCATTGACCTTTTGAAAATTGATGAAAGCATCCCTTGTAACACCCATAGGATCCCTAGAAATTTTACATAAGTTATGCATGATTAAAATTTATTTCATGTGGATCCTTTTTCAAAAAAAAAAATAATAGAACCAAAAAGAGGCATGACCAAGGCTTGAACCTTGGACCCCTTGTTAGATTCATGCATGT
>JBBMJZ010000081.1:7317424-7331223 GCA_037833815.1 Zingiber zerumbet | reverse complement strand
AGGTCTCGGGTTCAATTCCCGCGTAGACCGTTTAAGCGACCTATTTGTTTTTGCCACTTCCGACACTCCAAAAATTCTGGAAAAATATCCATAAAATCCAGAAAATTCATGACATATTCTTATTATAAATTCAAAAATTTTTGGGCGTTACAAATTTAGCTAGTAACAAACTAGTCGGAAACAAACGCTCAAATCAACAAACCTTAGTCAACAGCTGTTATCTTATGGTAGTCAGCTAAGTACAATGGTTGGACCTTTCTTGAAGGGTTATTTCCAAGATGTTTTTATTTTCTTTCTTTTAGATAATTTCAAAACTTATGTATTTCATATATGCTTAGACTTTAGGAAAATATAAATTTTAAGGGGACACATTAACATTATTTTCAAGATCAAGTTTTTTTAACATATTAAAAAAAACTCATATTTTTAAAATTCCTCTCCTTTCAAAACATATGGATTTTTAAATATATGTTTCAAAATTTTTACAAATCATTTCATAAATCATACACTTTTGTGCTAGAAAATTTTCCTAAAGATATTTTTGATTCAACAATTTCTTCTTAAATTTTTTACATTAAATTTTAACAAAATGACTAATTTTCAAAACTTAGCCCTTTTTTCCCCTTAGATTTTTTTTTTAAAAAAAATATGTTTTCTTAAAAACTTTGGTTACAAAAATTTTCAAAGTTTCTTTCTTCAAATCTTAGTTTTTCCTTAAAATATTTCCTACAAACTTTCAAAAGGTCATATTTTTTTTACACTTAGTTAAATTTTTGATTTTTTTTTTTTGAAAAAGTTATAGTTGTAACGCTTACTTTCTTTTAAATTTTCAAATTTTAAGACAAAATTTCTAAGACTAATTGCAAAGATTATTCTTTTCAAAGTCAAAATCAAAGAAAATTTTTTAAGCCTCAGAACTTTATAAATATAATTCTTTAGGGACTAAATTTTTCTTTAGAAAATTTTATTTGAAAAGGCTTTTGAACTTTTACAGTTATCAAATTTTGTCTTAAATTTTCAGAACCTTAATTTTTCCCTTTGAAAGTTTTGAACTTGATGATTGCTGTTACCCTAATTTTTTTTTATGTATGTTAAAGGGGGAGAGATATTATGACATAAATTTAGGGGCACTTATTAAACTTAGGGGGAGGGTTAAAGAAAAATACTTGTTAGTATCTTTACATATTTTAAAACTTAACTATGAATCGTGGTTGCCAAACATCAAAAAAGGGGAGATTGTTGGTGCAGGGTGCACCAGAATCGAACTTAAGTTTTGATGTTGTCAAAGGCTCAAGTTAAGTCTTATTATGATCTAATAAATTAACTAAGTGTGCAGAATATTTGTTCAACCTAGAAATCTCTAGTTGAAACTAGGTCGGAAAGCCTTAGCAGATCATGGAAGCCCAAGTAGGAAGTTCAGGTGGGTCGAGGACCTAACACATAGCAGTTGGAGTCGATGGGTCTAGAGGACCTGATATCAAGAGGAAGCCCAGGTGAACCGATTCGATACTAAGCCAAAGTCTAAACAGGTCTGGAGGACCCAATGTTTGGCAGGTAGGTTGAGGTAAGTAACTAGAGAGGAGCGAACTACATGATGAACCATATCCATGTAGATACTGATAACATTGTGGGTTATGAGCTCACTCAACTTCCGCTACCCCCATATTGTTGTCTGGCCAACTATGGGTAAATCAACTACCTCTGAAATTCATAACACATGCTATTAGTAGATCCTCTAAAGTTTGTATAGTATGCTCAAACTATCCATCTGTCTGAGGATGGAAAAAGTGTACTAAAGCGAAGCTTCGTACCCATGGCCTGTTATAAACACTACCAGAATCGTGAGGTAAATCGCATATCTCTATCCAATATGATACTCAAATGTAAACCATGTAGTCTGATAAGCTCTCTGCAGTATAGTTCTGCTAAGTGATCCAATAGGTTCGTTCTACGGATTGGTAGAAAGTGAGTAAATTTAGTCAACCAATCAATGATTACCCAAATTGCATCATATCCTTTCCGTGTTCTGGGTAACCCCACCACAAAATCCATCATGATATGCTCTCATTTCCATTCCAGTATTTGTATCTTCTGGAACAAACCAGCTGGCCTTTGATGTTTAGCCTTCACTTGTTGGTATATAAGACATTGAATTGTAAAATTCATAATATCATTCTTCATGTTGTTCCACTAATAGGAACACCTCAAGTTTCTATACATCGGGTATCACCCAGATGTATTGCAAATCCAGATCGATGTACTTCCTAGAGTAAATCCTCCTAGACAAAATGTCACCCAGGAACACACAATCTCCCACGATAATAATGAATCTCATTCCCATTACAAGAAAACTCTGTCTGATGTCCTAAGACTACTCTGTTACATAAAAGCTACAAACACTAATCATTAGCCTGAGCTCTCAAAATCTACTCAATAATAGGTGACTGAACAACTATGGACACTAGAGTCCCTCACTCTACCTGTCTCTACACTACCAATCCCAACTCGAAAACTCTACACCAATCCTGTAATCATAACTCAGTGATAAGCAAAAACTCCTCGGGATTTCCTACTCAAAGCATCTACTACCACATTAGCTTTTCCTGGATGGTAGTTAAAGGTGTCGTAGGATCGTTGTGCTAGAGGGGAGGAGGGTGAATAGTGCTTATTTTAAAAACAAAACTTGGAATTAGGCAGTGGAAAAGAGGAAAACAAACAATCTCAAACACCAAGAGTTACTTGGTTCGAAGCCAGTGGCAACTCCTACTCCAAAGCCCGCATGTGAGAGTGCTTTCGATGAGCAATCAATAATCAATCAAAGATTACAAATGATTTACAGTTAAAGTATAAGTAACTTTGAAATACAACAATATCGATGACTTGGAGAGTTGAATCCTTAGCGCAATCGTCATTGAGGTAGCCTTCGAGCATCGAGGAGGCATTTTTTGAGCAGCTTGAAGAAGTGGAACTTGTTCAGAATGTTGTTGTGAAGCTCCTTGTCAAAGCCTACTTTTATAGGCCATTTCGGGCGCTTGGAACCCCTTCGGGTGCCTGAAACACGTGGTTCAGCCAATCGACGCACACCACATCAGCTTGCAAATAACTTTTGAGTTTTGGGCACCTAGACCGACTCTGGGTGCCCGGACCAGCTCTAGGCACCTGGACTAGTTCCGGGCACCCGGACCAACTTTTTCCAGCCCCTTATTTTCGGTAAAATAAAGTTAGTCCAAGTATAAAACAATATTATAATATGAGATTTGATAGTCACTGACTATCCGGTTCTGACTTTGAGTTTCGTCAAAACTTTTGGTCAAATCGACACCTACTGTTCCTTCTTCGGGGAATGCGTTCTCACCTACTCTTCTCAGGAGAGTTTACCTGTTGTCAAACTGATCCTCCAGACCGACTAGACTTTTGCTCAGCACTCGAGACTTCTGATCTTCATGCTAGAGTCCACTCCATGACCCGCCTAGACTTCCACCCGATCCGCGACCACCAGGATTTCAACCTAGAGTCCCCGACTCTAGGATTTTACTTGAAGTGTTCGACTCGCCAAGATTTTCCTCCTAGTGTAACCGCCCCCAGGACCTAGGGTTACCACCCCCTAGGGTTTTCCACCTATCTAACTGCAGCTAAAGCTTTTGCCTAAGAACAGTAAGGACTTTTATGGAATCTCATTCAAATTTGTTAGACAACAAGACATCTTAACTTTTGAATCCTTCACCATTATCAAAACACAGGTTTGATTGTCTGGTGCTTCCTGCACCAACAGGTGCAATCATAATCCTTCAAAATTTTCATCTATCTTCTTTGCTTATGGTTTAACTTCTTTTGAGTGAACAAATTCTTAAGACTCTTATGATCTACGAAGATCTCAAAAGTGATCACATATAAATAATGCCTCCAAATTTTCATCACAAAAATGATACTGCTAACTCTAAATCATGAACAAGATAATTCTTCTCATATTCTTTCTGCTGACGAGAAGCATACAATACTACTCACTCATGTTGTATCGAAACCACATTTAACCATTGGTATGATACATCTGTGTAGAGTATAAATCTGTTTACACTATAAGATAAAACTAAGACGGTTGTAGTTACCAACTTTTACTTAAGCTCCTAAGAACTGGCCTTGCAAACCTCTATCCAGGTAAATTTCATTCCCTCCCTAGATAATCAAATCAATTACATAGCTATGCCAAAAAACCCTTAACAAGTCCCCGATTATATCCAGCTAGACCAAGGAAGCTGCAAGTCTCCTATACAGACTTCGACTACTCCCAGCTTGTAACAATCTCTATCTTCTATAGATCCATTGATATTCCCCTGCTGGAGATAATGTGTCCCAAAAATCCTATAGAAGGTAGCCAAAATATGGATTTACTAAACTTTGCATAGAGATGTTCTCATCAAAATATCTCTAGAACTATACGAAAATGTTATTCATGATCCACCTCGGATCAAGAATATATCACAATATCATTAATAAAGATAATGACAACTGATCTAAATATCCTAGGAATACTCGGTTCATCAAGTCCATAAAAATATCTGGAGCATTGGTAAGCCTAAATGGCATTACCAAGGACTCGTAATGTCCATACAACGGGCACACTCAATCGTAAGATCACTGATAACATATTTATAATCTGATCACCTACTACAAATCATCAAATCTATAAATATCAAATAATAGACCAACTAGTACATGCTAAGAAGTATGTCAAATCTCATTATTTTAAATACTCAAATATCCACTATATGGAAATAACAATCCAAAGTCTAAAGGGTCACTTAAACTTTTTGACTGAGAATCTACCCATTAAGAGGGTACCACCACAACTCTTATAATCGCGCCTATAAATATCCTCCAACAAGTGCTAATAAAGGATTGAACACTCTGATATGAAATATACACTTCAAGACCTTTGGTAAATATTTATATGGTCAAGGTCTTGAGCTACTTGATGGAGACAATATTAGTTGAGTAGACTAACTATTTCCCTGTAACCCATCACACTACAATTACTCTACTTAAGGTTCGGGAACCTTTGATGATGAGCTATGCACACTATGGTAGAGGAGCACTATCACTAAATAGCTTGCCGAAATAACTGTAAATTGACTCTTTGCCCCTCGAAGATCATCATAAGAGATGCTTTGTTCCCTAAAAATCATCCTCTATATTTTCCACCATGTAACGATTTAATCCCATAGATAGTATGCAGATAAAGTAATCTTTCCTGCATCTGTACAAGTCATGTACTCAAATGTGTCTTTTAGGTTATCTAACCATGTACGATAATCCAAGGATTGAAATCTCCATGAAATAGAGTATGTCAATCCACTACTGACCGAACCAACAAGAGTAAATCGGTCCTCAACTAGCCAAGCCAACAAGAGTAAATCAATCCTCTACTGACCGATTTAAGAAGAGTATGATGGATCGTTAGAGAGCGATAGAGGGGGGGGGGGGTGAATATTGCGCGCTTTTTAAAACTAATCTTTTACTTTTAAAACCAAAGTCGTGCACGGCAGAAAGTAAATAGAGACAGTTTGTTTACTTCGTTCAGAGCCTAGCTCGACTCCTACTCGAAGGCCCGCGGTCCTTGACCGCACCGATGGGCAAAACACTAAAACTCTTCTCTCCGAACTCCTCGGAGAGAAGCAGATCGTACAAGTACAATAGAATAAGATAGTAACAAGCCTACTATCTTATTTGCAATTAAGTGTAAAACAAAATAAGAATACCGACAAGTGAATCGAAGATGTAGCGTAGGTCGGTGCTTCCGAATAACGTAGCTTGCTGCACTGATGAAGATGAGTCGCTTGTAGAGTAGTAACTTGTGATCAGAAAGTTGTTTTTGGGCCTCTGACCTCGAGCCTTAATTTATAGGTGCACTGAGGTTCGGTCGATCGATCCCTCTGTTCGGTCGACCGAATCGGCTCTGATCACCCACAGCTGGAGTCTGACGCTGGCTCGTAAATTCTGCATTAACTGGCCATCAATGGTTCGGTCGTCCGAACCCTTTTATTGGTCGACCGAACAAGCTTTTACCTTGTTCGTCGAAGTCTACCAGAATCTTGTTTTAATGCCGCTTTAATGATGATTGGATCGGTCGACCGATCCCTGGTTCGGTTGACCGATCAGCCCCTCTTTCCTTTGATGCTGATCGGTGCTGACAGAACTGATATGTGCTAAGTCAACTTGGTCGACCGATCCCCACATTCGGTCAACTGATCCGGCCAAACCTGCAACACAGTATTAAGCAAAGTATGCCTGCAACACAAAGGTTAGAATAGTAATAATATATTATGCATGAGTAATATTAGACAGTAGAACTATCTTGATCTCAACTTGGAAACCTTCCTGGTTTCTTCAGTTGGATCAGCAACCTAAGGTTGTTCCCTTCGGGAACTCGACCTCACTATCACTCCTCCAGTTGCTTACCTCAACTTACCTGCCAAACAAGGTCCTCCAGACCTGTTTGGACTTTTACCTGCTCAGTATCTGATCACCTGATCCACTAAGACTTTTCCTGCAATATTATATTAGCCAACAACAATAATAATAATACAGAAAATAATAGTAAACCTAAACCTAGATTTACCGATATCCGCTGGTTGCGGTCGACCGGAAACCATCCGATCAACCTTACTTGGAGTTCACTCCTCCAAGACTTCTCGTTACCTAAGGTTATCTCCCCCTAAGATTTTCTCCATTTAGCTTCACTCACCAGAACCTAAGATTAAAGCCCCCTAGGGGTTTCTCCACTTAGGTTCACTCACCAAGACTCAGTATTTGGCTACCCAGGGATCAGGTCCTTCAGACCTATCCACCTGGCTTCGACGATCTACCGAGATTTTCCTTCCCTGGCCTATAACTAGGACTCAATATTCGGCTACCCAGGGATCAAATCCTCCAGACATATCGAATCCACCTAGCTTCCACGATCTACTAAGATTTTCCTTGCCTAACCTACAACTAGGACTTTCCAAGACTAAGCTCCACTAAACATACTTAAACATATTTGTCGACATTAAAGCCTTGGAGGTCGATTGCTCCAACACGTATTACTTTCCATCATGAGAGTAAAATATTAAAGTCTTTACATCCAGCCAGGCTCATACCCAGCCGTCTCTACTCGAGCACCCTGCTTTGGGGTGATGCAGCCAGGACTTGATGACTTTGAAGCTAGGTGGCCATCAGGATCACGTATGGAATATTCTTCCATCCTGGCTCCGATTATCACATCACCTTGACTTTGACCACCACGACATTGTCCAGATTTACTCGCCATAATCCGTATCATTAGCCTCCCCTTCAAATCTAGTCGAATGAGGCATAGTCGACTAACTGGACTTAAGTTATGGTTTCATTCATTAATTTTCTATACTAGAGCCATTTCCCAACTCGTGTTCTTATTTCTCCCTTAGACACTTGATACCTTTCCTAAAAATTTCCTATTAACGATTGCTCGCCCATAAAGAAAAGAATGAATCTGTGCCGATAAACATTTTTGACAAGGGAATGATTTGGTTTATCATATCCATCATAAATTTCTGTTTATGGGTGATTGCCACGTGACATCACTTCTTATTTTTTGCAACGAATTTTGACGCATGCCTCCTCGTACGACTCAACAACTCCTTCTACTAGGTGGATTAACGCTCCCTCGCCTACTTGACGTTTTGATCGAACGGCTACACTTGAATTGAACTTGATAAAAACCCTAATAGCCTTCATTCTTAATACTTCGCCTTTCATCTTCCTCAACTTTTTCCTCTGGCGATTTCCCTTCTTCACAACTCTCTGTACTTCCTTTCTCTTTCACACTTCCTTTTAATGCCTTCTCTTCTCAAGATCCCAGTAGGTTGCCCATCCCTTCATTATTCTTGCGTATTCTGATGGCGGAAGAATCGTTCTCCCCTTGGTATTCTCATACTCGCTCAAATTTTGACAACTCTGATAGAGCTGTCCTCCGCCTTTGGTATGAAATTCATAAGGATTATCGTATCGTCATTCCTGAACCCAACGTGTATCCTCATCGTCCACTTGACAATCAAACCTTCTTCAAGGACCAGCTAATGGGCGGTTTTTGTTTTTCTATCCATTCCTTCCTGTTGGAGATAAGTCAATACTTTGGTATTCCCTTGCAACAATTCGCCCCGAATGTTTTTCGTTACATGTGCGGGCTATACATGCTGTTTCGTCTGTTCATCATTCCCCCGACCCCCAGTAATCTTTTTCTGTTTGCTTATCCTAAAAAATCATAACTTGGGGTATTTCTTTTTGAATCCCGTCTAACGATGGTCTTCTTCAAAGAAATGTCTTCTTCCAATAAAGGTTGGAAATCTCACTTTTTCTTGATGAGACTGCCCAAGCTCGGTCTTTGGTCTACCAAATGGCAATCCTCTTTTTCTCCTCTTCCTAATCTAAAAAGGCTTAAATAGGATTCTATTTTTCTTACTTATTCTAATAAATTTATCAATCACCATCTTTTCATTCACAAATGGCTGTGCAAAGATCTCCTACATTTGTTTGTCTTAAGCCCTATTCAAAAGAGGTTGTCTAGTTCCTTAAGTAAGTTATGATACCTTAGACATTATCTTATTACTAACTAAAGCATTTTTTATTTTATACAATGGATGTTATTTTTGAGGCCCTAGTCGACAAAGTAATTGGCCCGGAGGAAGAAGAACTTCTTGCTAAAGAGCAAGAACTTTTGGTCGAGCAGGGTTTGCCACAAAGTGTTTCCTCTGGCGAAGCTTCTGGCAGTCAGGCAACCCCCTCTACAGCAGCTACTTCTGGGGAACCACCTTCTGATTTACCTCCCCTACCCGAAGATATTCCTTTAGAGAGGGAGGTCACTATTAAGAAAAAACAAAAAAGGTGAAAACTTACTTTGGCCCCTTCCCTTGAGAGGAAATCACTTTCCACTCCAGAAGATCCTGCACAGGCAGACATGAGAGAGCAATCTCCTAAACCGACCTTGTCTACCCTTTATCTTGCCCTTTCCTCTCCACAACCTACTCAAATTCAGGAGACTACTTCTATACCAGGCGACACCTCTGACCCCAATTTCCTTAAATCTTTCCTCGGAGAATGTCCTTTGCCTACATATGACTCACCATTCTTCATTTTCTCCTTACCTTCTGCTCAAGCTTCATTATCTTCAACATCCACTCATTCCCATACTCTCCCCCTATTATTAGGAGGTCAGTTAATGACTGCTTGAGAAGAGGCAAGAAAATAACTTAGTGAGCATACTCCCACAGAATTAGTAGACAGATTTTCATATGAACAAACTAAGGTAATGTAACTTTTAATAAACCATTTCTTCCTTTTGGATACTACTAACAACATCTACTTTTCAGCGCTGTGTGATGAGTATGAGTGTAGCTCAATAGTTGCATAATTTGGCTCAGGCAAACGAGTCATTAAAGCAACAAATTCTGGAGGCATCTTCTACCCATGCTTCTGAGCGAATACAAGAATTGTCTGCTCAACTCCAAGAGGCTTAGAAATTAGCACAAGTCGAGCTTGATAAAGTAACTTAATTGCAAACAACCATAGATAGTCTGGAATCCCAACTTTAATCAGAGACCCATCTCCGACTAAACTTGAAAATAAAGTTCAATGAATAGATTGGAGAGAGTCAACAGTTATCCACTCAGTTGGAGACACTAAAAGCTACACATGCTTCTGAGCTATCCATCAAAATGTCTGAGCTAGTAGTTAAAGACATCGAACAAGGTTCTTTACATTCTACTTTGGCAAAAACCAGACCATGATATCTACCAGAGAGACTAAGTTAACAAACACTAGGATGGAATTGGAAGCCTACAAGATGGGAGAAGATGAGCGATTTGAGAAAAAGAAGAAGCTACTCCTTACATCTCCTAAATTTAACGATCCTATTGTTATATCGATCACTAAAGCCTTCACGCATGGAGCTGAAGGAGCCCTAGAGCAATTAAAAGAGGGAGTCTACTTAACATACCAACACCCAGCCAATTTCGTTGATCATAGTAGATTGCTAAAAAACCGCTCCTCCAATCTTTTTCCCAAACTGATGTAATTTGTTATGTTTGTATTTTTTTATCACACTTTTTAAAGAACATTTTAACAATCTGAGTATTAATATTTCTATATATGCTAATTTATGTTTTCATAAACAAACAAACATCTGGGCAAGAGAGTAAGACTTAACAAATTTTTGTTTAGGTTCTATTTATCCTAACACTCGTTCGACCCTTGGCAACTAGTCGGGTATACCTCTGCCTAAGTTTACTTTCATTCGAGATTAAATGTATTTGACATTTGTCCGGTCTCTAGCGGCTAGCAAGGTTTGCTTTCATTTGAGCTTGTTATTATTCACACTTAAATTTATTCAATTCTCATGACAAGTTGGACTGCAACTTATGTTGTCTACTCAAATTGAAACTTCAAGGCTCATTTTCTTCTAATTTTAACTTGGCCTTGAGGTTTGCACTCATTCTCGATAATCACGCTGATGCTTCGGGATAATGACTCATTATCTCGATTACTGATGTAGGTCTCTCATTGGTGACACGTGTGAGCATGATGTCATAAGTGCACCTGTTTTTCTATGCCCACCGCCTCATCCAACCATCAAACAGTTCAACGTTAATTTCGGCTTTCTTACTACTATGATCTAATGGTCTCCTTTGGTTAACCTTCTTAAAGAATCCTTATAAATATTCAGCAAAAACCCCTAAGACTTACTCATTTTTTCCTCTGACCCTCGATTCCTCTCTTCTTTAACTCCAATGATCCTTTCTCTCAAAGATGTCGGAGAATAACGAGTGGTATACTCAGTGTTCTTCCAGTTTCACCCTCAACCATGCTTACGACCTTCATATAACTATGACATTCCTTCCTATATAGTCATTCCTTCCCCAAAAATGTGTCCTCGCCATCCCCCACCAGAAAGCATTGTCCTCTTCAGGGAACAAGTTGTGTCGGGCCCCGATTTCCTTTACATCTTTTCTTTATTGATGTTAGTCGGTATTTCAACCTTCCATTACACCAACTTATTCTCCAATCCCTCAACATCTTAAGTGGTGTTGTTAATATTTTTCACTTACTAAATGCCCCCTTATCTCCTAGTCTATTTCACTACTTTTTCTGTTCCCATCAACTAGAGAATGGTTTGTTTAAATTCCAGACCCACTCTAAAGTAATTTTGTTTAACAGAGTTCCACCCTAAGGGGAATGAAGAGATAAATATTTCTTCATACGTCTTTCCTCTCCTCTACCTTATGTTGTAACCTGGCAATAGAGTCTTTCTCCTGTCCCTGACTTAGGTGATATTACCACAGATCCAACCTTTCGCACCTCTATGGAGAAACTAAAAGGTGCATAATTCAACTTACCCGCACTGACCATAGAAGTCTTATTATTCATTTTTGGACTTACTCCAGTTGACTTGGAACTGAGTGCTTCCTTTGGTGAGTGGGAAAAAAAATTATTTTCCTTGTAAATAATTGCTTATCATTCCCTGATAATTTATTATATAAGTCTATAACCCTTACTGATTTTTATAGCGGAGGCTATTCTTCTAGCTTTTTGTATAGAAATACTCAGTTAACAAGAGCAGTTCTAAACAAGTTAAGAGAAGATTTACTGAAGGAATCCCAACTTAATCAAACTTTTGCATCCATTGGTCTACTCTCTCCAACTGAGCCAACACGAGAGCCATCTTCTAGCTCCCCATAATCAGATAATTCATTCATCATCAGGCATAAAAAGCCCCCCGACAGGGATTTAGGGTCTAAGTTTACTTGTGATACCCATCGTCGAGCAAGTTTTCATTACTTTAGCTAAGATATCTTATGATCGAGGTAAAGAACCTAGGTCTCCACAATATAGTCGTTCTCATTTTATAGTTTCTATGATGAGACCAAGGCTCCTTATACCTATGTCTCATGCGATTCGGCCAGTTATTCATCCTACCGAGACAACATCAGCTCCTCTAACCACTTCACAGACTCCATTACAGGCCTTAGCCACTCCTTCAACTAATCCTCGTGTGAGGTGGGCACCTTATAGGACATCAACCATCCAGGTGTCTGGAAGACCATTATCTGAGCAAAGTCTTGAGATAGCTGAGCAAACGTCATTCGCCCAACCATCTCTTGCTCCATCGCAATCACCCGAGCTTTCCCTTGCTCCTCCTCTAGGGCCTATAACCTCAACTAGCTCTCCATGTTTCTTTAAGCAATCCCATGGGTTACCATCCCAACAAGGACTAAATCCTACCTCCCTTCTACCCTATGGGATACTTAAGCTGAAAGGTCCATTGGCTGAATCATGGTTGCAAGCACAGAGACAAATGCAAAGGAATGCAATTTCTGAACGTGCTGATGAACACAACCGTAATGCCACTATAGTAAGTCCATGATTAAATTTTCTTAGCTTATTATTGCTAAAAATAATCCTATTGTTACTTTATCCAGTACTATGCTTCAAGTTTATATTTGGGCCAACTATTTATGGACCCAGAAAGGGCTAACAATGTTTTAAAAGATCGAGTGGAAGAGTTACAAATTGCCCCTACTATTTCTAGTTATAAAATGGTCCAATTATAAGGAAAAATAGAAGCGCAAGCTGAGATTATCACTGGCATAGGAAAACTCTACAAGACTCTTACCGATTACTACAGTCCCAAGAGATAGATAAGAAGAACTTAGAGCTTCAATTACAAAATAATGAGTCTAAGATTCAAGAGGAGAGGCCCCTAAAAGAGAAGGCCCTCTCAGATTTAGCTCTCAAGTACTGCTTAGCTAGAAGAACTAAAATCATCACATACATCCAGATCTCTTGAACTAACCCAGAGTTAGCCACTAAGGAGTTTTTGTTATTGACTAATCAAGAGAAGTTGAGAGCCTAAGATGAACAAATAGAATCATTACTAGCTGAGCTAGATCAGATCAAAACTGAACAAGCTACTTTCCAAGCCGAGTAAGAGGCTGCTCAATCTGAGCTACAGTCCTATAAGGCAGGGGAAGATGAACGAGGTGAAGCTAGACAAAGAACTTACCACAATTCTCCTGAATTTGGTGAAATATTTGCTACCCGAATCGTCAAGACTCTAAGCCATGCAAGTGGAGGAGTCATTCAAAAACTATGGGAAGGGGGATATTTATCTACCGAACCTCCTCTGAATTTTATAGACCATCGATGCCTTAATACAGAGCTTCCAAAAGACCTCTTAAGTAGATTTGATTAAATATGCATCCATGTGTTTCATTTTTATATTATCCCAATATTGTAAGCAACATAAATAGCATGCCCAGAAATATTTAAAACACTAGTTAAATGTTTCCTGTTGTTTTGCATTACTTAGTGCCCCTTCAGAACCACTAGTACCTCCACGCATACCTTGAACTCCTTGATATATTCATGATGCAGACCTCAGGGAAATTTTTTGTAATTAACTACCAAGCAGACTATACTAATCGAACAAAGAATGGACATCAAGTGAAATACCCTGATTGAATATTTATAAGTAATTTTTATAATGAATTTCTTAACTAAAATAAGAAATCAGGCGAGAACATGGTCCTAGCTGTATATAGGTAACCAATTTCCATAATAGATTTCCTGCCAAAATAATAAGCTGGGCGGGAATATAACGCCAAAAGAAATAAATAGGCCCGCTATTTATAAGCAACTTTCATAATGAACTTCTTGTTAGTTAGAGCCCTAGAGCCAATCATTTGATGATTGTTGTATGGACTCATTGTATCATATTCTTATGTATATAA
>JBBMJZ010000081.1:7300334-7311645 GCA_037833815.1 Zingiber zerumbet | reverse complement strand
AAAGTATAATGAGAAAAAAAAGGTAAAGAGAGTGTGATAGAAGAGAGAAAATGTGTGATTAAATGATGAGAGAGAAAATATGATGAGAGAGAACAAGAAGAGAGAAGTGATATGAAAAAATAAATAAATAAATATATTTTGATATTTGATCTTAAAGGAGAAAATTTTAATTTTAGGTCAAAAGTATTTTTAGAATAAGAGAATATTTTGATTGATGAAAAGGGGAGATATAAAAGTAAGTTATTACCTAATTTCAAGGATTCATTCCTTTATTTATATTCCTATTCCTATAATCCAAATATTAACAATGACAATCAATGATTCTCATTCTCCACTCTATTTCTCTAAACTAAACACCCCCTAAATCCTTTTTGTTCAAAACCATATAAAGTGGAGGCACGCGCAAATTTATACTGATGAATGATAACATGTGAAAAGTTGACTGTCGACGCATTACCATATCTATCATGAACACTTTCAAATTTTCAAATTTATCCAATGAATCAGGAGATGAACCACTAGACTAATTAGATTTTTTGTGAAGATCTAAACTTGGAGATTATATTTTTAAAAAAAACAAATAACATCCGACTTAATTAATTTTCCATTAAATAAATGCAGCAATTATTTAGGTTTCTTATTAATTCTGAAGCATGCTGCAAAAAAATAATATTACTCATCCCCAACAGATGAGTATCGCCAGTCTCACAATTCAATACAGACAGATAAATCAGATACTGCAAGCATTTCCCACGACTTCACCATGATTCAAACTCTTACCTCACGCAACAAATTTATCACATGATTACCTACCTACTAGACTACCTCTTGGGATCATATTAATTCGCAAGTATGAACAAAGATTAATAAATTTTAAGACATTTTTTTTAAAAAAAAAAAAACTTGTTAAAGTTGGAAGGCATTTTAAAAATCATCTACCTCCAACATTAATGAGTAAAATAGACACAAGATAAAATACGATAAACGATTAGTAAAATAAAAGGGTTGTAGTCGAACAAAAGATTGCTCACAAATATATAAATATATATATACCCTGATCACATAAACTTGATCCTTGGCTCATCCAGAAAACTGGAACGTTCTGCACCATGAAAGCTTGTTCTTTGCAACATCGATCTTAGTTACATCTCACATATGTTGCTGAATTCTGGGTCGACCAACAGTAGTAATGCTCTTGGTTATAATCTTTGAAAATGTAATGACACTTGAAGTGAGAAATAGACGGGGTTTAGTGAGTAGGCAAAGGGCTTGCTTTACCTTAGTATAGTCGCCTCACATGAGCAGAATCCAGATTCTAGTGTGGAACATGTGCATCAATCTGGTACAAGTTAAATGGAAGCTGAGAAAAGCCAATTCAATTTGTCGGTAGCATTAGAAAGAAAAGACCAACTAAGGAGCAAGATCATAGAAATTCCGCTAAATACGTTAGCGGAGCTGTTGGTTGTCCCTGCGCAATGACTGCACTTCTTTCATCAGTTCCTCCAGCTTTTCTAAAACTGTTTTATGGAGCTCGAACATTTGCATCTGTTATCAAAAAGGAAAATAATAACAATGAAATTTCACAGTAAGAAATTCGACAAGGAACATATTTGCCAGCTTGAATCACGCTCGTAACTTCTAAATATGGTAATATTTCTGGCCTACACAAGCTTCACTGTGTGGTATATACAAGTTCAGTAAGCAGTGACAAGAACAAAAATAGCTAGGTTTCTTGTAGATATGCTTCCTTTTGTTTAAAACTTGTTATGAGGTTCGACATAAATTATTTTACAGATCATTTTAAAGAATTATTACGTTCAAGCATATAATTAGATCCAAGAAGAAAGAAATATAGAGATCAAATGGCAAGAAAAGCGATTTGAATCTCACATCAGTAAGATGATGAAGATAGGTTGATGAGAAAAAACTGAAAAACTAATAGAAAGCCAAAGAACTGAAGCTTTTTCCCCTTAGCAATGGTGATCCTGGCAATGTCCATTGTAAAGAAGTTGAAATCCAGAACCGAACATAAGAAAAGAGTGATCCTGGCAATATCTGTTGTAAAGAAGTTGAAATATAGAACCCAACATCAAGAAAAAAAAGTGACCTTGGCAATGTCTATCATAAAGAAGTTGAAATACAAAATCCAACATCAAGAAAAAAGTGTGGAACAGACAAAGAAGACAAGCAAAGGACCTGTTTGCGGAGACACACTATTGCGAGGAATTAGCTTGTATGATTTTGATTATTTATCTTGTCGAGGAAAACAAGGGAATTAAATGGACAAACAACGTTTAATGTGGTAGTCACTGTAGTTAGGGTAGCCTTGACAACAAGGAAAAAATAATTTGAAGACAACCTTTTGAGCAATAACTACATTTCTTCTCTCACATATAGATGCGCAAGGGGAAGCACAATCCAATCCAAAATATGACACATTCGGTATCCCCAAGATACTTGATCAAACCTGAGATGACCTTAAACTGATGTGGAGCTGAGGCGACTCATATTTCTCTCATGTCCCCTCAATCCTAATATTGCCAAAAGTGAGTGAGTGAGATGATGAATCACACTCATATTCTGAATCAAGTTGGATTGACACATTAATCAATGTCTAGCTTATTGAAAAAAAAAAACAGAAAGTTTCACAAAAACTCTCATCAAAGATGCAATGCTGGCATGACAATTGAGAAATCTAACAACACAAGCTCCCAACTAAAGTTAGTGAATGCCTGGACCGCTCATTCTTATTCACGATCATCAATAGAGACTTTGACTCGTTTGATTTGGTCTTTAAAATACATGAAATCTTCTCAAGTATAATCTTCTTAACTCTATCTCAAGCTGAAGCTATCAGAGGATAGGTACCAAAGTTTACAAAATAACAAGTTGTGGAGGATACAAAAAAAATTAATCAAGAATGAGACCAAGTCAAATCCATATTACTCTAGAGATATGGAGATGATGTAAGAGACGAGTCAAGTAATGTTCCAACATCTACCTACGAAAGGAGAAATATGAGTGGCACTAATAAGAGAAATAATGTTATTTGAGATTCCAACCAATGAAGCAAGAGAAAGTGTTGCAGAAACAAATGAGATTACAAGTTTCAACATATGCTTTGAGAGCAAAGAAATGGTGATAGGAGACTGAGTTTCTATTGATTTTAGTATGAAAGAGGAAGATGATATTTGGAAAGTCAATCACAAAAGAGATCCTGAGAAAATAATAGGTTAAGTTTCTATATCTACTCTTGGGGCAAAGAGTTAACATAGGTTATGAGGGAAGAGAGATGTTGAAAGGGACAACAATGGTAATTTCAAAATTAAATCATATTAATAATTACCATGATTGTCTTGATTTTCTTGTTGACCTTTCTTTCAATGGTATTTTTCTCTTAAGATGACCTTTTGTTTTGTTTATTAAGTTGGACATGGGACCTAGATTGGGCTAGGACCTAACTACCTAGGTGGACACATAGTGGATTTCTTCCTCTAAGTCTAACATGCGAGCAATCCCTATACTACCTCAATCACTGTGACTGCACCACAATATAGATGCAAGAGGTGAAGGGGTGCTACAATGCAATGAAATTAGAAGGAAGGTGAGAGAACATGGAATGGAGTCGAAGGACATCCATAGACGACTTGTCTTTGGCTAAATGCGGAGTCACTCATAGCTATCAGGGAGGGAAAGGATGTCAATCATACTATGATTGCTTATAAAAAATAACTTTTAGGTTGCTTAAAACATTGACATGATTGGATGCTTCATTTTCTGTCCAAATCATACAACTTGGTGAAAGAAGAGTGCATGTCACCTTGAATGGTTGAAGGTTAAAAAGGGCAAACTCAAATGGTGAACTCACTCATTTCTACCATAGAGTATACAATACCATTTTGACTCACTTCTATCCAGAATGCACACTTACAAAATGACCCAAACTCATTATCTCCTTTGTCACACTTAACACACTGCCAGTTGAAATCATTCTATTATTTGTGTCAATGAAACCCCCAAACCACTCCTATTTCTATCATCCCAGTGTATCTCTTTAAGAATTTGAAACCCCATAAACCAAGTCTTGAAAAGGTCTTTCAAAGATAGATACTATTGGGGAATTTGTACTAAATACAAATAATAATAATTTCAATAGGATAAAAATATGAGAAATTGAAATTATTATAAGCAAGAAGTACCTCCTGCATGTGGAATTGTCTAATGATCTCTATGTGAACATTTCTCACAGCTTCAAGCATGGGATTTTGTGCTGATTCCAAAGTCTCTTCAAGAGTGCGTTGGGCTAGTTGAAGAGAAAATGAAGCCCCAATTTGTTGATCTGAGTGACCTGATGACCATGAAGGTTGAGGCATCGCTACCTGATGAAAAAAGAAAAGCACAACTATTAATTTGTTGGCCAAAATTACAGTTGTGAGCACATGCTTGAATGTGAGGTTGTTACATTAGATACTTGCAAACTCCCTGATGCTAAACCGACTGATGCAGATGCATCTTGTCTTGACAATAGGCTATTCACCAATTCTTCCTTGGTTTCTTGCCCAGTTTTTTTTGATTTGGGTGAACTGATAGCTGATACCACACTATCACTAAAGACGGAACTGGTGCTTGTTCTCTCAGAACTAGTCAAGTGTCTTCGTGGAAGTGCTGAGAATACAGTTCCAGAGAAATCAGGGTTAGCTAACGATCCTATTGTTTTAGTCCCTGAGGACATGATGGTAGAAGGATGACCGTAAACAGATGAAGGTTCCAATGATGCTGAACCAGAATCACTGAAGATTTTGTTTTGAAGATCCAAGGAAGTTAATGCAGGACTAATCAAAGAGTTCTTGGAAGCATTAACAGATGAAGATGAATCATATGGGCCTGCAGAGATGGCCCCAGAGTCAAATGACACAGGAGGCAAGAAACGAGATGATGAAATTGGTTGGCGGATGCTGGTTGATTTGTCTGGCAATGTGTTCCCAGGAGGTTGAGGAATGAATGTCTCACTCTTTGTTTGTGTGAAATTTTTTGCAGCCAGTGGTTGAATAGGCAAGTTGTCATCCTGCAAAATTTACTGAGAACTTAGTTTCCAAAGCTTTAGGATAACACAATAAAGGCATCTTGTTTTCTATTGCTAAGATAATAAAACAATAACAAAAAAGGGGATATGGAAGACTGCACTAGCAAGTGAACTGCGGAGTAAAGTTAAAATGTCAGGTGCAGATGAGTGTTTCTTTGTGTCCAGACGAATTGTCTGATTGATTAGTTCAAATAATCTTCCGAAGAGATGAAAAAAGAGAAACAGAGAGCAGCTTCACACCAATAAGCATGGTTGTTGCTTCACCTCAATTTTAAGATAAAAAAGTGGGTTATCCAGTGTTTGATACTGAACGAGAGTGTATGAATCATGTATTCATGAATGCCCAACAGTTTTTTTCCATCATCGAATGTCTGAGTGTTCCATAATTCCATAAAAACATATACAATAAAGAGAATAATTTATCAGAACACCATAAAGTTATCTCGATCCAGGTTCTCTACAAATACACATTACTTTCAAGCACAAAACTACCAAAAAGATAATTTACTTGCAGTTAGATAATAGGAATCCACCTCGAATTTGAAAACACCTAGAATGCAGCAAAAGTCTTTCTTACAAATATTAAGACTGTATTAAGCAGTTGAAAACAAATATGTACAAAGCAATTGATATTGACTATAATACCTGTCTTGAAGTTGCAATAGATCTCCAATCTGAAATTGGATGTGAATCAGTGGTCCCATCGGGTAATGGATATCTCCTTGAGGACGAAAATAATGTAGACTTTTTATCAACAAATGTTTGGTCTTTTTTCATTTCATCATTATCATTCCACCAACTACCAAGTGATGATGTAATTGGCTGGACATCAACCAGTGGAGAAAAAACATCCATGTCATCTTTTGAATCATAACTAGACCGTGCATGTAGCTTTGGCAGTGTTCCACCTGGCCATAAGCGACTTCTATGAGGAGTTTCATCGGCTGTGGATATGTTTGATGTAATTGAAATTGATGATCCACTGATATTTGAAGCACGTAGGCTAGGCAGTACTGATGTGGATGAAAACTTAGACACTGCAACAGAAGGCAAGGGATCTGGCATAAGCACAGAATCTTCACTACTGCCTCCTAGAAGAGCAGTTTCAGCAGTACAATTTTTTTCATTTACAACAACTGGCTTTGTCCGTTGCCAACACAGGTTCATGATTGCCTGAAGTGAAGGTCCAACTTTAGTGGTAGGGAAAACAATTAAATAACAATATACTAAGAATTTCATATAGGCTAGTAGTTTACTTCATTGATTTCTTTATTTATTAAACTTTTGAAGAATACCCTAATATCACAATGAAACACTTCCTTAAATATCACAGAAATATATTGTATCTGTTCTCACTTATAATTTGTTTCACAAAGCTAATCAAGCATCATAACAGGTATCAATAACTAGCACAGATGCAAGTTTCAATCGATCTTTATTCAGAAAGATAGATTGTTTTTTTATCTATGTGCACTGCCTGTGATCTAATAATCTAAAACCCAAACGTGTGATTTTCTCAGATTACTTGATAAAATTGAATCTAAATCTGTCATATGAAATCAAATAAACTAATAAAAAACTTTGCAGCATCTATATGCTTGCATGTTCTGCATGACCTGACAGGATTGTTTAGCATAAAAAGAACAAACATGACTATGAAAGGCATGCTATCATCAGCATATAAACAGACTATTTAATGAAGCAGTGAAAAAAAAAGAATCAAGATGACTATGAAATACATGCTATTCTTGGCAGATAAGATATCTTACCTCTGAACTACTGTATGCACGAAGAACTGTGAAAGGTTGAGGTTTCCCTCGAACATCATAGAATACTACACGTCCATTATTTGTCCCAGCAGCCAATAGATTACCATCATCACTGTATGCCAGCGATGAGAAGGGTGCCTCAAAAGGCATGCAATATGAGGGTCTTTTTGTTCCAGAATCAAACATATACAACTTTTTATCAAGACCAACTGTAACAATAATCTACAGGGAAAACAAATCAGGATATATTGGCCATTGATTTTCTATAGAACAAGCACCTCCCATCCATCTAAACTAGCCAAACCATGTATAATTATCCACCAGAAACAAGGTAGAAAATGCTCCAAAACATTTAATAGACTCCTAGGAAGATAATACCTTGTCACTTGATGGAGAGAAGCAAATACCAGTTGTTGGGGCAGAATGCTGTTTCAACCAAGAAACCTGACACCAAGAGCCAGAGTGAATGGAGATCAATTTTTTAGTGAATGCAGGGAACAAATACAATTTCTCCTTCGTTTTAGCAGAATAAAGAGAAATTATTTTACTAACCTTTGGACTGCGACCAGTTGTATCCCAAATATGAACAGATCCATCATCCCCAGCAGTTGACAAAAGATGTCGACTAAATCGAGAATAATCAAGTACTCTTAGTACCTGCAATCGCATCACCGATACAGATTCATGTTAAACCAAAAAATATGTTAGTAGAGCAAAAGTTTGGAATTTTCAAAATATTTGACAGCCAATAACCTGCCCATTTGGATCCTTGAGTTCAGCCCGTGTTCCGGAAGCAAGATAATGAAGTATGAGATCCCCCTTCTCGTTGATGGATGCTAAATGTTCATCTTTGCAGTTGTACATTACACCTGTAATTGTGTCAGTATGACCACTCAACCGTTTGATGCACCTTTTCCTCTGCAGGTCCCATATTTTGACAATATGCCCACTTCCTCCAGAGCAAAGATATCTAGAACTTTTATTACTAAAGCTGATACAATTTATGGATTCCTACAAAATAGAGAAAAGTAAAAAAAATCTTTAAAATGTTTGATATATTATGCACTCATAATTACACAGATAAGAAGTGTTTTTATTACTTAAAACCATGGCCATAATGTCATTTAGGTCCTGTTAGGGATCAACCAGAATCAGCTAGCTTACTAAAAAAATACAGGTATAGTCACACAGAATGCCAGTATGCACTAATTTGTTCCTAATCACAACAAGAAGGAGAAACAAGGCTCAGGAGCGGTACTTAGCATCTCAATGAAACATACAAAAATAACGTAAAGGATTCATACTATTACAATTGCAAATATCGGAACACGGCACAGCCATAAAATTTCTCTTAATTTCTACCATCAAGTAATGTAAACTAGCAGAATAATCAAGCCGTACTCATTCTATGTTTACAAGAAACATTTTCCATGCTCTGCACTCAAACACAAAGAGAAAAAAAACTACCTGGAAAAGGAGAAAATCTAGCTTTTAAGTCTCTTATTTCTTCAATGTGTAACATCAGAATAAGCAATTTTTGCAAAGTCATCAACTGTACAAGTCAAAGTCAGACTTAGGCTATATTGGCAGATATTGCTGTACAATTAGATACAGAAATAACCTACCTAGCAAAAGAGATATGCGAACTATTTTCTTCTTATTTGTTCAACATGTATGCTAAAATTCATAAGGGAGTCAAACGAACAATCACCATTCTATCATGCCAACAGCTCCAGTGCTTTTAGTTTATTTATTTTGTCCATGATTTAGATGGAAAAGGAATCAATAGCAATGCTACTGACTCCATGCAGGACATTCTAGTAGAAATCAATTCACTAACAATTATTGAATTGAATCAAAGATGAAAACCAGAGACACGCAGGTCACTCTAGAATAATCATTAACAGTGGTTGAACTGAAGAAAAGATGTAAACCAGAGAGATAGAGAGACAGAGGGGAAAAATGCAGGCAATGGCTTGAATGGGATCCAGGCATCTGTAAATTTCCAGAAAACCAGATGTATTGATCACAATGGCACGAATTAATGAGCGAACAATGAGCTACCTCAATGTCATCAGCAAGGTCGCTGCCGTGAGAAGGAAAGGATCCCATACTTTGGCCATTTTTATTCCAAAGTGATATTTTTTTATCGTCACCAGCACTAGCAACCACTAGGTCTGCACGAACAAAGGTTAAACTTTAGTAAGATTTTCCCACCGTGAAAGTCAGCCACAATCCGCTGGATTAACAAAATTAACTAAGTTATACAAGATACAAAATAAACTTGAATGATGAATCATGGGAAAATTAAATTCTGGCACGAGGCAAGGATGAAACATGCCCTTATACAATTCGAACAGTGTAGATCCAATGCAAAGCAACAAATTTCCAAGAGAAGTAACAATGCAGATACGCAGTTTCCTATTAATTTTGCTTCAGAGAGTAACGCCTCCCACACTATCGGGGAAAAAAAGAGAGGCTAAAATCGAGCAAACAAAACCCTCCGACACAAGCATAACAGAAATGCACAGCAAAGAGGAAGCAAACAGATAGTGCGATAAAAACGAGGCGGGAAAGCGTTTTTACTGGTGTGGTTCCACTTGACGGAGTTGATTTGAGATCCGGGGGAAGGCGTGTAGCTGAGGGTGCAGGGATCGCCGGCATCCACCGTGACGTCGAAGAGCTTGACGGTGTCGCCGCCGCAAGTGGCGAGAAGCGAAACTGATGAATCCACGAACCGCATCTCTCGATTTCTCCTCGCCAGATCCACACAGCAACGGACAGTCCACTAGGGTTTCTGATAAATACTGGGATGGATTTATTAAAGCACACACTATAATCTCCCGGAGTGCACAAAGATTTCCATTGGGTACGTCCGACCCCGTAAAAATTTCCACCAGCTACCGAAGGAAAGTATGTCCGAGTCCGACCCACAAAAATTTCCAACGGATAAATCTGAAAAGTACATCCAACTCCATAAAAATTTCCGTTTACTGCCGGATAAACCTTGAAAAGTAAAGATGAATCATAGGAAATCAATATTTAGCACTTTACTATTTAACGAACTTAATAATTTAACACTACCAAAATATTATTTTCCCCATAAATTAAATATCAATATTGTGTTATGGATTATTTCATATAAACATAAATCATAATTAATTATGACATTTTATTTTTTTTAGTTTTTTATATCTAGGTTAGTTGAGCCTTCAGTCCAATTAATTTTAGAGATTGATAATATGATCTTATAGACCTACTACCAAGTAAATTCAAAAAGTATAAGTGAGTCCTGACAAGATATTTCAATATTACTAGTGGTTCAAATTTGATATACAATAGCAATCAAATTTTATCCTATTAGATGGGATTAGTTATATGAATCTTTTTAGCTGTTAAATTTTATCGCCTTTGAAATGTGAGAGTGATATCATAGTATAAGTATGATGATTATATAGCATTCCGTTCCATGTGTTTACTTCGACGCATGGATTGAGAAAGGAAAAAAAACAAATAAACAAAGAAAGAAAAGTAAGTACAGGAAAACAATCCCTGGAGATGGAAGACGTGGAATGAAACAAACATAGGGAAGGTTGCCATGAGCAGCGCGAGCTCCCTTGCACGGCTGCCCAAGAAATCCTCCCCGTTGATATTTCTTTTGTCGATGCAATGTGCGTCGGTGAACATGCTCATCGTGGTCAAAGGATCGAGCCTCTGGAGGGCACGCCGAAGGGGGTGGGCAGGCACTAGATGGCGTGGAAGCCAAGCTAGGGGGTGTGCCGCCAGACGAGCTTGCCATTGGAGTCAACGTGGACCTTGCTTCCGCTGACGGCGAGCTGGGCATGCCACATTTTAGGGGCCATCTGCCAAAGGATAAAGTTGTCAGACTCGATCGCGCAAATTGAAGCGTCGCAATTCTTCACCACTTTATGTTGGTGCAAGAAATATCCAATGATCGAATCTGTATTTTGATTATGTCAAAGAGTTCAAAGTTAAGTTGTCTTGTTATTTGATATGGTTGAATGAGCTTTGCAGGAAAGTCTTAAGTGTACTTAGGCAAAAGTCCTAGTTACGGTTAGGCAGATGGAAACCCCTAGGGGATGGTAACCCTAGGCGAGGAAAAGTCCTACCTGCGGTTAGGTAAAGGGAAAACTCTAGGGGGCGATGATCCTAGGTCATATGGGGTGGTAACCCTAGGCGGAAAGTCTTGGTGGATCAAGAGTTTGGGCAAAATCCTAGGGGGTGGTAACCCTAGGCGGAAAGTCTTGGTGGATCAAGAGCTTCGGGCAAAATCCTAGGGGGCGGTAACTCTAGGTTGAAATCCTGGTGTCGCGAACCGGATGAAAGACTGGATAGGTCGTGGAGCGGACGTTCAGCATGAATGTTGGTGCAACCTAGGTCAAGGTTGACCTGGTTGACCCGACTCGAGTTGACTTGACTCGAGTTGTATTTTGATGTT